>LKTO01000397.1:0-47750 GCA_001399465.1 Hymenoscyphus scutula | reverse complement strand
CCCCCCCCCCCCCAGAACCCCCCCCCTCGCTTCCACTTCTCCATCAACACTAACACCACCGCAGGGAGCATCGAGAAAGAAAAGCAAACTACGCGTAACTCACTCCTAGTAATGTCTTCATCGAGAAGAAAGAACTAACCAAAAACCCAAGTAAACACCTAGAGCAAGACATCATCGACCTTCGTAACCTAATAAGCACAGCTGAATCGCAAGCTCTCCAAGTCCAGCAAGAAAACAATGCCGTCAGGAAAACATTACTGCAAGCCCAAGTCCCGATCTCGCTTCCCCAACAGCCTCTCCAAAATACACAAACCCCCAATCTAGGACAACCATTTACATTCGATCCTCAAGCTCCCCTGGAACCTCCTCCTTTGAACGTAAATTCTGATTCATTGAATATGCATGGCAATATGCAGTGGGTGCCCGATGGTGGAAGTATGAAAGTTAGTACATTTTTTGACGAGGAGTTGCGGAAGACGGTTTTGAGTGTTAGTCCGAAAGATAATAGAAGTAAAGGGGAAGAGGAACAAGGGATTGATATGGCCGGATTTGATGCATTTCTTGACAACGTTTTGAAGGAGATTGACTCTGAAGCGGATTCGCTTTCTCCGGCCACCCAGCAGTCTCTGGCATCACAGTCAACAAAACCACAGCCAAAGAAGGAGGTGAAGAAGGAGGTGGACTTCTCGACTACCGCTGTGAATTTCATACTTGCGTATGTAACTCTTTCCCCCATCTCTTCCTCCCAATTGCGGGCTCCCCTTTTCACATCAAACTTACTTTTAAAAGACTCGAACACCCATGCAGAACCCATTTCCACGCCCCATCGCCAACCTTCGACCCCCTTGGGGAGCCCTCCGGCCACGAACTTCTAGCTTCAACCCTCCTCTACAACTCCGCACCCCCACCCATCTTTCCAGCACTCACAGCTGCCGTTCCTGTCCCATCTTTCACGCACCCTTGCTCCTCTGCCGCAACCCTCCAAACACTTAAAGAAATGTCACAATCCCTTCCAAAAGGGGACTTCGAAGTGACGCCCGTGCAAGCTTGGTTTATGTTAGTAGAAAAATATGGAACGAAGTTGTTAGTCGAGGAAGGTAGAATAGAGAGGCTGAGAAGGGCGCTGAGCGAACTGGTAGATTGTTTTGCTTTTGGTGCTGTGATGGTTGAGGGGAAATTCTGGGATACCGTTAAGAGGGTTTTTGTAGACGTTGCTCTGAGAGAAGAGAGGGAAGAGGTTAGGGATTGGATTTGAGTGATACGTTTGTGTTTTTTGTATTTGTTGATATGGATTCTGTTTTCTGTTTTCTATTTTGTTATATTACATACCATGGTCTTTATCCCAACGTGGGAGGTAATATCGTACATTTTCATATACCAAGAACGTCACCCAAGTAGCCGGTAAAACCCTCAAAATATTCGTCCCAAGTCCCTTGTAGAACCCTTTCCACCCCTCTTCCCTCCAGACTTTGATAACCACACCTCGAATCCCCTTCCCGAATTTCTCGTCCGCGTGGTAGGTTTGGATCCGACTTCTTATGACTTGATATGGATATGTAACCGTCCCAGCAGTGATCTTTGCAAAAGCACTAATAATCAAAGTCGCCTTGTTCCCTAGCTTCTCTTCTCCTTCTTTCCCTGGGATCACTTGGTCTTTGGCGACATATTTCCTCCAAACAGTTTTCAAGGGTTCGTATACGGCGAATTGAACAGCTCCATGACTATTACCCAGTAATGAAACCCCCACACCACGATAGAACCCCGCCAGTCCCTCAGATCTATATAGGTGTCTCGTGCCATGCATAATTCCTTCATAAGCCCCCTCTGACCCTTTATCCGAGCTCAGCATGCGCGTTTTGAGGACCCATATAGGATTCGTTGAGAGAGTAATAGCGGTTCCTGAAATCCCAGATGCAAGGAAATAATCCAGTGGCGTAAGTCCTATCTCGCCCTTCTCCTCCCGTCCATTGTGAGTTATGCCAGGACGATTATGAAACTCCAAAAGCCTTCTCTCCACCACACTCTTGAAATAAAAGAATATAGCCCAACTACCAGCATTTCCAATCAAATTCGGTGTGAGACCACGATAGAGACTTTGTATCTGGTTTTCGTTGGCGAGGAGAGATTTAAGAATTCCGTATGGGCCGATGGGAGAGGCGGAGGTGCTGCGTTGAACTGAGCGTGCATGTTAGCTTCTGTACGGGAAGAAAGAGGTGGAGGGGCAAATGTACTTTGGAGGCGCGTTTTTATTACATCGAGAGGGTGAACGGCGAGTGTGGATATCGTGCCGGCAGAGAGGCCTGCTATGGTCTCGACCAGCGCGGGAGAGATGCGCGCATGGTCTTGCATCAGGGTTTCCTTGGTTTTATCATATTGGAGTTGTGGTGGTTTGAGAGAAATTGGTCAGAGGAGCTTGCGGGAGCTTTGAAATCAGAGCCTTACCAGCCGAGGCTCTCTTTCGCTGCTCCCCAATTTAGTAATTAACAATTATTCTCGAAAAAAGGATAGTGCTATTGAGTTTAGAGGTGATCTATCAACCATTTCTTCTCATGCTTCATTACTTAGATTGTCCAGGAAACCCCGAAGTCAAGAGGGAGGCTATACCCATATAACCAAGACTGGGTCTTCTGTACAACTTTCGGGGAGGAGCTCAAAAAGGAAGATATTCTTCAAAGTGGTGACTGCACTTGCTTGTGCTATTTGCTCTTGGTACAATTATATTTCTACACGGTATGCCAACCGTCTGCGGCCTCTGTGTCCTTCCTTTACAAACAAACGCCTTCCTATGCTACAACATGACTATCTGGCCATTTCCCAAATGAACATGGCACATAGTCGTACACCTGCTTGATTCCTTTTTCCATAATCTCGTTCGTTGGTTCTGGCTCTTGGAGATTCGTAAATTTGGTATGTTGGAGGGAGAAGTTTATGCGAGAGGAGAGAAGAGTCTGTTGATAACATTAGCAATGGGCAGTCTGGTTGGTGTAATATGGTGAGTGGCGTACCTGATAAAAGATGGTCGAGGCTCGCTGCGTGTGTATCCTGTTCTGGTCAGTTGTGTTGGTTTAATATGGGTTCGATGCGCCGTACCAAGATAGATGATCAGGGGAAGGTAACCACTAGATTCCTATTAGTATATCTTCTGCTGTTATCCAGGAGAAGAAGAACGTACTAATGAATCGCAACACGAGAGAGATCAATGATCTTGCCGATGCGCTCCTATTCTGGGGTTAGTTGAAGCTATAGAGATGGACCAAAGGGAGTCCGGACCTTGCTTTCTTCTGATAGTTGCATGGTGATTACGAAGGTTGAATGAAGCTGAAGCAGTATTAGTCAAAATCTGCATTCGAGTCTGCGTAGGTAAAAAGTTCTTACAGGTTTGTTTGTTTCAATGATCTGGTGGAGATGGCAATGTCTAGGTACCGTTCATTGACAGGAAAAAGTAGACAAGGCTCACCCGTAAATCTTGTAAATGCCTCAGGCAGCAAGTTGCTAGGGTAAGTTGAAAGTGAATTTGACGGGACTGAACCTTGGTCAACTTTGTCAATTTTTGAATTAAATAACTGAATTTACTGTCGTGGATTTTCTTCTCTTCAACTCTCCCTCATTTGTTACCTCTACTAAAGAAATCCCGTCCATCACGTGCTGGTAAAATAGTAAAATATTCTCAGCCTCGCCAGCCTCATCTACAAACACCAAGTCCTCGATAGGTACAAGTATCAATCCACCAACAGCACCTTCCTACCACCCCACCTTGATATTGCGATTTTTCCTCTCCTTCCAACAGCTACCGGCTCGTGACGCGATCCAAATATAATCCCAAAGCTTTCATTTCCCTCACAATCGCCCAACATGTCTGGCGCGCGGCATTGGTACTTCTCCATTCTCTTTCCCGGATTTCACGCCACATGCTAACGAACCTCACAGGGAGCAAGATAAAGAAGCAACCGTCTACATAGGAAATATTGATGAGCGAGTAAGCGACAGTCTAGTGTGGGAACTCATGCTCCAAGCCGGCCGAATAGTCAATGTCCATCTCCCCAAAGACCGCGTTACGCAGACACACCAAGGGTATGGCTTCGTGGAATTCATCAGTGAGGAAGATGCCGAATACGCAGCGAGGATTATGAACCAAGTTAGATTATATGGAAAGCCAATTCGAGTAAACAAGGTATGTTGCGACCGGGAACTCCATTGCTCGAGGCATTTATTGATGACAAGGAATAGGCTTCAGCAGATAAACAAAAGACTGTCGAGGTGGGCGCGGAACTTTTTATTGGAAATCTGGATCCAATGGTGGATGAGAAAACTCTTTACGACACATTCTCGCGATTCGGTTCCCTCATCTCTCCTCCAAAAATTGCGCGCGACGAAGCTGGGTTATCGAAAGGTTACGGATTCGTTTCTTATTCCAATTTCGAAGCTTCGGACGACGCGATTGCGAATATGAATGGCCAATACTTGATGAATAAGGATATCAGTGTACAATACGCGTACAAGAAGGACGGAAAGGGAGAAAGACATGGCGATGAAGCAGAGAGAATGCTCGCCAGTCAAGCAAAGAAACACAATGTTGTTCTCGACGTCCCCCAAATGCCAGCGCAACTTCTTCTCAGCGGCAATATTCCAAACGCCCCAGCAGCAATGCTCGATCCTCAAATGGGAATTCCACAAATCGGTGGACCACCTCAAATGCCCCCCGGATTTGGTGGTCGCCAGAATGGAAATTATAACTCTGTTCCTCCTCCACAACAGAGGCCGAATCAGCCACTTCCTCCTCCGCCTTCTGGCTTGCCCCAACGTCCACCTCCTTCACAGGCTGGTTATGGAGGTCCACAGGACTTCCACCCACCCGGATTCGTTCCTGGACAAATGCCCCCTGGATTTGGACCACCCCCAGGACAGATGGGGATGCCCCAAGGCTTCATGCCTCCCCCTGGATTTCCTCCTCAGCAACAACAACAACAGCAAGGCCCACCTGGGTATAATAGAAGGTGATGAAAACCAAGACTTGGTCGAGGTATATTCAATAGGCGGCGATGAAACCAAAATTAAATTCCATTCGGTGAGCATTCCTAAAACGCACCAAGCAGGGGACAACCGAGCATCACTATTGCAGGAATAAGGGTTCTCATTGGGAGAGGCAAAAAAAGCCAGCTACTATGTAAAAGAAGCATGTAAAATGATACCATATGCAAAAGTGTTTTGTATGAATATTTCTCACTGTCATGGAATTCAGATAACCTTTATAATTTTATATTCTAACCTTCCTTCCATTTCTCACTCTTTTTTTTCTTCTCTCTGTGCCCCCTTCTTACTGGACCGTTGTGTTTGGTCTGTCTTGCCTCTTCTCTGACGTTGAAAAAGCCGTCCTGCCAGCTTGCAGCAAAAGTCCCTAACTCATTGATACCGCTTTGTTTTCAAGGAAAAGATAAAGAAAGAAGAGTAACGTTTCCAATTCAACATCTATGTTGACCCTACGGCTTGGGACCTTTTTCATTGACACATTTACTACTAGCCTCACCAGACTTCAAATTAGAAGTATAATTAGCTAGTTCCAGACTCGTACATTCTCTATCCCACCAAGTAGCCAATTGGAAACAGTGCTTTAAAGAGAGATAGTGGCACTAAGAATGGCAAGTTTTGTTTGGGATTCAAAAAAAATTGTATTGTTCCTCAGACTCTAGCCATTGCACGAATTTCTCAGGATTGCCTTCCATCTTGAACAAGCAGTATCGTCTTGACGAGACAGAAGCCCTAGAGCTACTTCATAGCCAAGAGAAGAAGAAGAAAAGCCATTTGCATAATAAATTGATCAAACCTGTACTTGTACAACCATCCATTTATTGTACAATTTCCCACTTCCCTCAAAATCATACATGCCCGCTATGCAACTTGTCCCATTTTTCACTTCAAAACACGGCTTCTCGTCTTCTCAATTCCCCTACTCGATTGCATCATCCACTACGACGGCATCTCCCATACCAACATCCGGAACCCCAACTACCTCTCCATTGGCAATTCCAACCTCTACATCAACCTTCTCCTTCTCTGCCTCCACAAACCACGCCTCCTCAACCGCAAATTTTCGTCTGAAGACTCGTAGCCATCTGGCACCCCACTGCCTGATCATAGCTTCTTCTCCACTACTACCATCTCCGGTCTCCATGGCCTGGTCCTTACTCCCCGTCGCCCAGCTGACCAACGAGTCCTCCATGAGCGTAAAAAGATCCTTCATGCTCTGCCTCTCAACGGCCACTGTCTGTTCCATGGCGAGTTTTTGCTCCGGTGTGAGACCAGAGACTGTCTTCGCTGAAACGACTTGACGCACTCGATTGGTGACTTTCCCAATCGTTGCTCCGACCATTTCGTAGACATATGACATACCGAGTCTTCGGCCGTTCTGAGCGACTGCCCATTCAATCACGCTGCTGGGACTGAGAATGGTGTAGTTGAGTAATTTGTCGACGATGTTGACTCCGATTCCTGGTTGGTCTTTCCAATATCCCATTACTGAGTCGATGATTTGAGATCTGGCGTCCGAGGATTGTGGACTGATGGCGAGCAAACGCTCTCTGCAACGCTCAATGGATGAGAGGACGTGGGACAGTGATTTGGATCCGATAAAACAGATGGCAGTCATGTAGGCATCGGTGCAAGGTACTAATGGGTCGGCAAAATTCATATCTAAAGCCAGTTGGCGGATCTTGTCCATAATCACTTGAATTTCTTCTTCGGGGGCCTTCTTCTTCAGTAGGTCGAGAATTTCACGTCCTTCTTGAGCAAAAGGAACATCTTGAAACAAATCAGTAAGGGTGCTGGGTAACATTGAGAGATGATAAACTTACTGTCATCCTTGTACTTGAATTCGGGGGTATCTTTTTCTTTGCCCTCGGTAATCAATTGTTGATATGGACCTGGTAAGGTGCCCTTGATTCGCTGAGCGAAACTCAGTCTGATTTCCTTGTCTAAAGCACCTTCAATGAAGGCCTTTTTAGGGTCTATAGGAGCAAGCTGCACATCATCAATCCACTCTGTCCACTTCCAGGTGAAGCCAAAGTTACTTAAATGATGAGCGAACCAGTCCATAAATCTATAGCTTAGCTCTAGGTCCATTGAATCGACATTTCGGTACAAGAAACGAATGGCACGACCTAAACTAGGAGCAATGGCAGCAGGCGCAATCTTACACGATTCCGTTAGGACCGAATGGTAATACACCAGTTTGTGCTCTGGGCTAGGAAGCTGAAACAGCTGAGAAAATACCGCATCGACTGCTACATCTTCTGGTTTCCAAGTCGATTTATCGCCTTCGACATCTCGAAGTCGATCGAAGGGGGTTGCTCGCTTAACAAACGTCCCGGGAGAAAAGTAGCAATCAATATCAATCAGGAAGCGGGCTGTAGCGTTTCGGTTGAAATCCAGGATGTTGATAGTGTCCACCAGAGCATCGCGCAATAAACAAGACGCAATGTCAGACATCGGCGGTACCGTCTCAACATCTTGGTGTGCATAAACGGAGAAGTAGAGCTCCGGAAAGAGAGGTCGCGGGCCTGGGGTCAACACATCGGGGATAACGATAGTTGGAAGAAGGTGTTTTGTGGTAGCCGCCAGAGGGTTCTCCTGTTCTGTCTCTAATAGAACCTTCCAAGGCTTTGGTAGACAGTTGAGTTCCCATTCATTCGTGGCCTCGCCTTGTAACTGCTTTTGCAAAAGACTCAGCACGCCATTTGGTGCCGTCGCTTCCTCGTTTCCGTTGCCTGGGTATGGATCCACCAAGGATTGCAACACGTGTGGCTCTGAAGCAATGATATCCGTATTCTCCACCATTCCTGCTGCCTTTTCCTGCTGGTTTGCTGCCGAAGAAGCCATGATATATGGTATCGTGAATAGGATTATCTTCACCAATTCTGGGCCAATAGTCTAGTCTCAGAGTCAGCACAAACCCCTTTCTCCCTTCCACCAGAGCCTACCTCTTCGTTGTTGTCCGTCTGCAACTCCACAGCCTTGGTTAGAAAGTCCTGGAGAACGATCCATACTCCGTCGTCCTCCAATAAGCCCTGAAGTCCCCCAAGAAACTTCATTAGTAGCTTGACCTCCCTCCACTCCCCTTCCTGTATCTTCTTGTTCGTCCGGGCAGCTGCGCGATTCAACACCTCCATTGCCATCTCACTTCGCATCGTATTGACTACCAGAACCACCGCTGCAACGAAAGGGGTTTTGAAGGGTTGCTCAACCACCAACTGAACAATCAAGTCGTAAAACACATTCCGCAGCTCCTCGTCATCGTAATTGTCGCAGACCGTTTTAGCGATAGAATTGACTTCATCCTCCACACGCCTCATAGGGTTTTCGGCGATTGCGAGAAGTTGTTTCCGTACTTTGGCGGAGAGAGGTTCCTCGTAGCGCCGTCGTTGAGGTCGTCGGTCGTAGTCATCTTCATCTTTTGTATTGGACTCGTGTCAGCCTTGCCATTATGTCACATCTATATACATTGCGCCAGCAATGTTAAGAGTTTGCCTTACCTCTATATCTCCTCTTGCGGTTATTATTGTAATTGCCGCGTCCACCGCGTGGTCTCTGATCGTAGTCGGCCATTGTCGCGGAGCTGGTGTAGAATGACGTTCTTGACGTTGTATGTCTGATGTTCCCCGAATTAAAAAGGGTTCGCCACGGTTGCCTCAGGTTCGAGTCAAAACAATGGTTCACGTGATTTAGTCTCCTTTCGACAATGTAGTGAATATTCTGTCCCAGGATTGATGATTATTTTATTGCTTTAGGTGGTACATAATAAATGGACAATCACATTGAGTTTATTAATTCACTCATAGAAAATCATAAAAAGGGGAGTGGAATTGAATTGAGTATCGGTCTCAGCTATGGAAATCTTCGATGATCGCTGTGATCAAGACAGCCCTTTTTGACAGCCACTCAAGGCACCTAAGGTAAAGGAAAAAGAATCTTTTGACCGTGCCTGCCAAGGCTATCGCCATACCGTCGCAAAATATTAACCCGTTTCCATGCTATCATTGAACACAAAAAAGTGTGCCATCAAATTTAAGTACGCCTGAATCTTTGGGATGTCGAGAAAACGGAAGACCAGCCACCCTCTGCTCTGCTGACAAATAAAAAAAGGGCGCCAATAGTGGGACAAGAAGAATAGAAATCAGCAAAGACCCAGGTTTCGTTATGCAGAAAGTCTAAAAACGAGGTTTGTCGACTAAAGAGCTTCATCAGAAACATCAATCCGTGGCCCAACCCCCGTTCGAGGTTTTGACACAAAAATTTTGCCGTCGGAAACCGAAGAATGCCATTGTTGAAGTGAAGGATTTCGAAGAGAATTCCACCTCGTTGGGTATTCTTGCAAAACCGTAAAGCATACCATCATAGATCCCGTATTCTCGCCATATATCTCGGTACTCTCACAATCCATTCTAGCCTGCACAGTTGTAGAAGAGTTCTTGCCGGGCTTGAAATATGCTGATGTGGTGTGGCCGGTGCGAGACGCTCGGGAAAGAGACTCCTAGCAGAGTCGATTGCCCAGCGACAGGAAAGCATTTAGTCGTCATTCATCTGCATAAAGTAATCAATCTAATCGTGCCATCATATCCTCCTTCGCCATTGGTGTGAAATGATCAATGTCCATGCCTCGGGCGGCCAATCCGGCTTTGATGTGCGCTGGGACCATTCGTGAGTTGAGGTGAGGAGCGATGGAAAGTTCTATGAGAATGTGAGCTGTGAATTCTGCAATTAGGAATAACACGTTGCATACCATGACGGGTGAAATCAAACAGAGTAGGTAAGTCCTTAATTGGTCCGTTAGGGTGACGTGAGTCAGGGAGTCTAGTTGAGGGGTCTCGCAACTCGTCGAAGAAGGGATGGACCATGGCGTCGATTGCGGAAAGTCGCTCTGTTGGGGTGTATTCTAGAAGGCAAGAAATAAGATCAATTGCATTTGCGTCAGCCTTGCGGAAAACCTTGTTGAATGGATGTGGTTTGATCTGTGGAAATTTGTGCTCCATGTAATTTGGATTCATGGTGCGGATTTGATCGCGAGTTGGTGTACCAAGAACTTTGATGATTTCGACCAGCTGATCAATTCCAGATTCTCCGGGGAACAAAGGCTGCCCGAGCATCAATTCTGCCATGACACATCCGGTGGACCACACATCTAAAGCAGACAAACTCGTTAGACAAAAAGGGGAAAAGATGAATATTTTAGAAGTGGTGTGAACTCACCAATTTTGGTCGTGTAATTGGTAGCCCCAAAAATCAACTCAGGAGCTCTGTAATATCTCGAGCATATGTACGAGACGTTTGGTTCGTTCTCTACCAGAATCTTGGCACTACCAAAGTCGCAGAGCTTGAGAATACCGCTGCTTGGATCCAATAGCAAATTTTGTGGTTTGATATCGCGATGACAAATTCCTTGCGAATGGATATAGGCAAGGGCACGGAAGAGTTGATAGATGTAAAGCTTGACTTCGAGGATGGGCATGGTGGTTTTCATCTTGTTGAAATATCTCGACGCACGGTAAACTGTTTCAGGGACGTATTCTTGAACCAAATTGAGGTATACTTCATCCTTCTACGAATATCAGCCTTGTCTTATTTCTGTATCAATCGGGTGGATACATACCCTCTCGCCATTGGAATAATAAAAGGCCTTGAGCTCAACGATGTTGGGGTGGCGAACGATACGCATGATCTGAAGCTCACGATTCTGTCACCAAGCGAATTAGTTGTGTGCCAGCATAACATGTCCCATTATTTTCGTACCTTGAATCTCTTGTCCTGAAGCACACGCTTGATGGCGGCATCCTCGCCTGATGGGGAGAGCTTTGTCTGAAAGACGACACCGAAGGATCCGTTGCCCACGATCTTGCACTGGGTGTATTGCATATCTCGAGTCTCGCCGGTGACACCATCCTGTACCTTTTCGCGGATAACCTCTGACGACCTCATGTTAGCAGGTTGCACTGGTGATGGGGGGGGGTACTCGCCAGGGAACTTACCTCCCATTCTCAGACTCGAGAAGGCTGCCGGCCGATTCTGCGACATCTTGAGCTCCAAAATAAAATCTGCTATCGCGAATGCGGTGGGCTAAAGGCGAGCAGGATTGAGAGGAGAAGATTCGATGGCCTTGTGAAGTCCGTGATGGGCAATTGATTGCAGGGTTGGTGTTGTTGGGCGATGGGCGGTAATCACTCTGCGATGCGTTGCGAGACGGTAGTAACGTGACGATGGTCCCACCAGGAATTGAACGTCACTGAGCTGTATATTTTTCTGTAGCGGAACGAGATCCAGCCAGACGATGGAAGATTCGGCGGCTGAGGAAAAGGCGGCTGAGGTTGATTATCTGTCGAGGGGTTCGAAGGGGTGGAATGTTCGTCCCATGCAAGTAGGCGCACAGTTCAGGTGAGGGGGTGAGATGGATGGGGAGGTGGTGAGAATAGGATAGTTAGGGAGGTAGGTAGGTTTGGAAAAGCGTGGAGAAAGGGTAGGTTTGGGTGTGAAGGAGTAAGAGAAAGAGGAGCAGCAGCAAGTTAGTGCTTTAGGTAAGGTGTCAGTGCCTTGGCCCGAAAGACTGGCTCTGATTTCTGCTCACGCGCTCGACTTGAAGAGGAGCAAGTTGGGGAGACTAATTTACGACTGGGGGGGGGGGGTGGCTTTTGGATTTTCGAGGCTGGTGGTTGGGTGAGAGGGGGAACCGATGTCTCCGGTCGCCGCTACCTGCTAAGAACGCACTACGGCGGACGATAGTTGATCACGCGCCTTATTGCGTGTTTTCCGGTTTTTCCAAGGGGCAGGGGACAGCACAGTGGGTGCCGAATGTGCGGGCAGTGAGTGAGTGATGCGTGCCGTGCTTTTGCAGATGATGGCCCGAGAATATTTGAGGATGGAGTTTTGGTCTGTTGTCCTTTTCGGTCCTCAGTGTGGGTACGGTAGGTTTGTCTGTGGGGATGGAGAATTCCAGGACCAGTGAGGTGGTGGTGGGTGAGAGAGGCAGACACCTAGACAATGGAGGAGGGGCAAGAGCGGCGGAGCGTCGATGTCGTTTCTGCTATGGAGCTTATGCAGGTGTTGGGAACAGGAGCCGTGTCGGTAAGGCGGGCTGAGCAGTTCGGGACGGCCTGCTAGGTCCAGTACCAGCAGTACAAGTACTCGTGGGTAGTTGGTGCAGACGTTTAAGACTTGAGATGTCGGAGAGAACTCGAGAGAGAGTTTGTAATTTGTAGAGTAGGTAGGTAGGTAGGTAGGTACAGTTGCTTTGGTGGTGTAGGTGTTTCCTAGGTCAAGCGGTGGTGGGGAGATGTTGGATCAGAAGCCAGGTTGCCCTGGGCTAAGACCCTCTGTAACTTCAGGTTGGCCTCGCTTACCGGCTAGCGTGCTGGCCAAGTGGCTTATTTACTCTGCTACTTCCAAACACTACCACTACAGGAGTGACTGGCAGGGCTGGTATGAATGTGCTTCCGCGTGTGACAGCAATACTTAGTGAAGAAAACAGGAGATGACTAGGCTAACAACAATTTATGGCCAGTCTCGGAGAGTATTTATTCACTGTTCTTTGAGCTTGGACGAGGCTTGATTTTGAGGGCATCGTCATCGTGGAAAGTCAGGGTAAAGAAGTCACTTGAAGAGAGTGAATACATAATCTCTGAACCGCTCCATGAACTGAATACATGGCAACACAGATGAGGCTATCACAGGCTCCAAAGGAGTGTGAGGTCTCGACTAGGGGTTGGATTGTAAGTTGTTAGAGGTTTCCAGGTCTCAATTCTAGTACCAGTCATTGATTGAGGAAGTGGCTGCTATAAAGAAAGTGCTACGCTACGAATATTTCTATTAAAGACCTTAGTAAACGCCTGCAGTTGCCTTGGTACTCCCTAAAGCGAGTGGAAAGTTTATGAATAACCTTAAAATGGTCGGGTTGACTTGCCACTCAACTCAGCCCAAGCAACTTCGGCTCTACAAGCTCGTCGGATTCATTTAATAAAGTATCAAGAAGCTCTGAAGTGTGGCACTGTTGTTGAAGCGCAGTGCAGGCGGTGCACCTCATGATACGAAGTCGTAGCCAAGGGCAAAATATTGTACTTCTACAGTATACTCACAGTATACTCACTCTGCTCTACGGATCTGCACTCCGTTCGCTCGAGGCTGTCCCTCGTCATCTCTCAATCTTGTTGCCCATGCGTTCCCTGCTGGCTTGCCGTCTCCCATCCCCTTCCCCTCCTCTCCCCCCGTCAAGCGTCGCCTTTGCCTCCACTGTCTGAGGGTAAGTCCCCGACCATTGCTGTGGAGCCCTGAAGGCCCTTGAGATCATGGGACCGATTCTGATGCGTGGACCACCCAAAAAAGCACGCGCCGTCCGGGTAGGGGGTGGGATTCATGCCAGCACTGCATCTTCAACTCCCAGCAAGACCTCCCAATTCAGTCGGAAATGCATCGCCTGGAGCGTATCGCAGCAGCTTTACAACTCCGCCCCTGATGGCTCGAGCCGGAGCTCCCTTGACTGGCTCTTCATTTTTTTGCTCCATTTTTGGTGCCAATATCATCGACTACTCCCAACCTAACAGCTTGAGCTGATTACCACTTTGGGAGCTTCTGCTCAGGTACCAACAACAACATCAACCTCTGGAGGGAATACTGGATAAAAGCGGCAATGATTAGATCACCAAGATACTCTTGCTGGATCTCGGCATAAATTGGCACCGGTTTCTGCACGTTCTTGAATTATTTCCCCCAAGAGTTACTGCTAGTTTACCTCTTTATTGTCCAAGGGGACTCGCGCCAGCCGAGCCAACTAGCAAAGCAAGTTGAGCATCGAAGCATTGAAGCATTGAAGCATTCAGATCCTCCTGGGTACAGCAGCATGTAGTAATGCGCTCAACAATCGATGACTGTGTGCTCTGCCAGACCAGAGAGCCACTCATTTTGTCCCTCGTTAATATCGTCGTCAAACTCGAAGTAATCGGGCCATGTTCCTGTCCCTCTCTCGTCATGCCTCGTCTATCAAATCGGCTGGAGTTTACAACTGCTTACGGCCATTCCCACACATACAAGTACACAGTCACACGCGGTGCCGTGGAAGGACGACCGCGGTATCTGAATCTACATGTTGTGCTCTTCCTTCGTCACAAGGACCGGGTTAATGGCAATCAAAAACGAGTGATTTCTCGATGAGGATACGAAGGGACGAGGTATGTCGTTAACTCTTGACTGCGAGATGAGACATGAAGATCTTGCGTTCACCATATGTCCCGATATTTTTTTTCAGGGGATGGGAGGGTGCAGAATCGGCAGCTACCAAACGGCCGACTAGGACCCTGAGGGTTGGATAACAGATGGTCATGACCCCGAAGTTCGGTCACCTTGAGAGAGGAGGAAAATTGAGGTTCTACAAAGTACTTGTACCAAGCCCAAGCTCCTCTTCTCACTCCACCACCTCGCTTCGTATTGTAGGTTACCGTTACCGACTGGGGAGCTGGCGCTGGTGCTCGAGGCTCTGATGGATATCCTCGATACGATTTGTTCCCCTCCAGTCAGTTGGGTCTCGTCCCCCACGCCACGCAGCCTCGCCTTGCCTCGCGCCTCGCGGTACCTCTTTATTTGCGGCATTGAGTTACCCAGAACTCGTCGATATCGTGTGCCCTGGCAGGAGCGGAGACGGAAAGAGCTCGCCAGATGTTCCAACTCACCACTCGGGTTGAGCTGGTTGACAGGACAGGCCAGAGACTTCCGACAGGCTTGGGCGTGGATCTGTACTAGTAACAGGCACGGGCCATAGCCAGGACGGCGATGAGTATAATTGTAACGCTGGTGGCATTGATCTTTTTATATATAGCTTCGCGAACTCCAGAAAAAGACTTTTGGCAAGGCATTCCCTACCATCCATCACCAAGTTTGGAGAAACAAGACGTCACATACAGTACCATACGATATCATCAACAGCCGATGGAGGTAAATAGGAAGATTTCGATTACGGTGGCCTTGAAGAGCAACGCAGGCTCGAAATCCAATTCTGACCCGAACTGTAGTGCGACCAGCACGTTGGAGTTGACCTATTACGCAACGGCACTGAATGACGCGGGCCCTCTCGCCTGCCCTGCCCTGCAACTCGAAGCGCGGGCGGTTGTCTCATGAAAGGGGCCATCCGCCCAGGTGACCCAGCACGGTCCGCATAGCTTTGGGTGCTTTTGTATGGCTTTGTATGGCTTCTCCGTGCGGCTACTCGAGTAAAGAATAGTACTCGTCATGTTGGGAGGAGAGGAGGAGGAGAGGAAGAGGAGCTGCCCTTGATTCCCTATTGCAATTGGCTGGGGATGAGCTGGCAAGATGGAGATTATCAGTAGCTACTCTCAATTCAAGCTCATGATTGAGTATACTGTATACGTGCAGATAGCCGTCCTATAGACCAATAGGCAGGCATACCAACCATGCGGGAGTTTCCTTGAGGTAACTCTACGTGCATCCCTAGCTAGCCACTATTGTAGCAACGACCAATCGACATTGATTTCTCACACCTCGCACCGGGTCAAACTGACTTCTGCTCCCCACTGGTCACGGGTCTCGTTCTTCCCCTCGATTACTAGGTACCATACCACCAGTACGAGTATCTCCAATGCCGTCGACTCAACGCGCATCCAGACAACCTTGATCCATGGATGATGAGTCGAAACTTCAAACGCTGACATGAGGACATGAGGTCGCCCTCTTTCCGCCACACGCAAGCCATCCCCATCCCTCAAGACCAGGATTAATAAATAGACAATGAATGCCTTCCGACCAACCGCAACCTCTTCACTTTCTGGCCACTCTTCAAACACCATGGCTGTCAAAAGGCTCTCGTGACTGTTCCTGGCTCCACCCTTAAATGCCTCTCTCTCAGGCCATGGCTGGGATTGGCATTGAGTCTGGAGTTCAATGGCCACTACATACGCGGTGAGACCATTATCAAGGTGAACTTCAAAACTTCAAAAACTTCAAACCTAAACAGAGCGAGCCGTTGTTGGGAAAGGAGGCTCACCGGGGAACCGACGCGAAGGATGATCCAGCCTCATCTGAGCAATCTCGTGGTGAATACCGTCTCTCGAGAAAGCAGGAGGCCGTTAACTTTACTGCCTTGGGAACAACCCTTACAAACCAGGTAACCTTTTCATCGAGAGAAAATGGAAAAATCACCTACAGCTGACAGCGAAACGCAGTGGAACACCTGCAACTCTAATGCGCTTTTCCGGCCGCAGGACGAGATCTGTACCTCTGGCACGAGTCTATCGGCCAACCACTTTCACTCTGCCTGCATTTTGAGCCAACTGGCCTCTCAAAAGTCAGTGGCACGAGCCGGAGAATGGCTGCAAGTGCACGCACTCTCCTGCATCCTACATATTGCTCGCACCTGCTCCTCTCATGGCACAGCAGAACCAAGTTAACAAAAGCATTCAATACTATCATTCTAGATATTGCCTCCATTCAAATTGAGATCTCAAACGAGTCAGGTCAAGCGATCACCAGTCAACCATACGTTGGACCTTGTTTCCTTTTCTTTCCACTCCCAAGGTCAGTTTGATTTTGCGTATCCAGCTCCTCCATTGTTTATGGGGAAATTGATCGTGACGACACTTTGCAGGGACAGTTCTCTGCCAATTCAAATCTACCAGTTTCTTCACATCAAGGCCGCTTCCAGTCCCAGCGATTTATGATGGAGAACGAACGGGATGGTTTTACATTGGCCCGGGCATTTCCTTCGATTGAGTGAGGGGAAGTGAGGGGTTCGGTTCTTCAGGTGGGTCCGCAGACAACATCATAAGACAAATGCGATGCTGCTATGAAATATCCTTGTGCACACACGCATTTGACAACGTCGTCAGCAGAGAATAAGTGTGAGCGATATAACTCATCAGATATCAGAAATTATGTGGCTTCCTTGACCCGCAAATTCGAAAGTCAACGAAATCGTTCTGCACACACTTTCCTCTCAACAGAGAAATTTTTCATCTACCCAATCATTATTGAGACTGAAATTGAGGTCATTCCGCGTCTGTTTATGGTTTGTTTTTCTCGCTTTTACACCATGGGTGTGTTTATTTCTTTCCTGTGGTGTGGCAATAGGATTACACCCAAAGGGTAAAAGAGCACTGGAACATATCCGTGTCGTGGGTAATTTTTGGGTCCAGCTCATTCCTCCGACCATTTTCTCCCCCTTGTTTTTCTTTTTCTAGGTCTAAAGGTTCAGTTTTAGTTTTTGAAACTAGAAAAAGAGGTCAGATGGTTGTGGAGCAAAATCCAAAAGAGTTCTTTTCCGTTTATGTTCGAATTCAGCTCTCTTCTCAGATACCACGTTGCTCTGGGATATTGTTGATTGAGTTGATCTTCAATTCGAAAAATGAACAAGGAAGGAAATGCAAATCGTCATTCATACATATGCAAGCCATTGATATCGCGGACTTGTTAAACTGAGATATCCGTTTCCGGGTGGCTACAATTAATTTACCGTAACCATCAACAAAATCTTATCCAGATCTTCAGCCGGTCACCAGTTTTTGGTTGGTTTGTTGGTTGGGATTTGAGCTGCAGGGTGTCGAGTAAAGTACAACAGGTCGGCAGCACACCCTTTCTACGGGCGTTGGTCGGACAGGCGGCCTGACATCAATGTATGGGCATGATTCTTGGTGAGTATTCGATTTTCCGTGGTCCGTGGTCTGATATGTGGATGTACTTGCATGCTCCCATTCCCGAATTGAGCGAGGTGCATTGAAAGTGGCTGGGTTTACATGTACATAGATGAATACCTGGTCCCAATTATGAGGGCTTGTAAGTACGGGATTTTTCCTCTTCTTCACACGGCCTTCCGTCGAGATATCTTGGTTACTATGGTTGGTAACTCTCCGGTGCTGTGTGACTGAATTTGCAACCGGGAAGCTTCTCAGCCAACATGGAGAGTGGGTGTTGACGAAGCTTTGATTCGGTTCTCTCTGTCCAATATTGATCGATGACAGCATGCCACGCTTCCCAGTCCCTCGAATAAAGATCCCCAGTCCTTCGGCTCGCTTCTTGCCTCCCCCCTCCTCCCGTCACCCGCGTCTCCCGTAGCCGTTCCAGTCCACGTTCTTTGGCAACAAGCATCACCGGCCTTGTTGGGAAAATCTCTGTGTATGTTGGATTTTTCTTTGCAGTACAATTGTACGGTGCCTCCGTACACAAATACCTCACTGTGGTGTAGTTGTTTCCTTCAAGCTCACAGGATCGAACTCTTTTTTTGAAATGTCTCAGACACAAGATTTGGCAAACAACGCGAGTATGTGTGACATCTTACCAAGTCCCACGAGATCGACTCGCGAGATTTTAATCCCTTTATGGTGATGGTGCGCATCACGTGTCTGCAATCTCTCGTCCTTGAGCTGAATTAGGAGAAAGGATGGGGTGTGAGAAATTCTCCGATGGAGAAGAGATCCCGTTTATGATTTCCCATATTCTTTCTCCAGACGACGTACCCCACATCCGATCGTTTCCAAAAGTTGAAGGCATCTGGGAAGGAGATCCTCTGGCTGTTTTTATTATCCGGTGCTGTACTCGTTTATTTCCCTGCAGGTGTGTGTTGATTTTTGATTTTCTTCATCGGGTGGTTCGTACATGGCGTCAATCAATTTGATGCGTTAAGGTCGTGGGGGATCATAAATGGGGTTTCTTGTATGGGATACTGCATTTGTTGCTTTTTACTTTCTTGGCTTCCTTACTTGGGTTTCTGTGGTTCGCTATTCCCTAGGTTTGTCCTCTTTTAGATTATTTTTCTTTCTTGGGGATTCTCGGTCTGGTCTTGTTGATGGAAATTAAGTCAACCTTATTGGTGAGTAATACTAGCCTGGACTCATGTAATACAGATTCCGTTCTAACTTCGATAATTAAATCATTTCCCCTTTTGTCCTCAGCTCGAGTGCCGTTCCCAGTTCTTATATCCTGCTTCTATGATGCCGAAGTCTTTGCTAGAAAGGCTGACTTAACAACCATTTTCTAAGTCTTTACGGTGTGATTACTAAAAGTAATAACAAAATCTTAACTTTTAATAGAACCCGGTGTTCAGTCTAGATTCTCTCAACCTATTGTACACAATTTACTATCAAGGTATGAGATAACTGAGATTGAGATTTGGATTCCAGACGTTCTCTGTTCTCTGAGCCACTTCAGTTATTTCTACACGAAAAGTTATTAAGAAATGAATTAGTAGATCCTATGATCAGTTCTAAGATCTCCAGGCGAGGCAGGTCTACCGGTTGTAATGTATAGCATTTATATCCTTTTAAAATATAATAATATCATCGTCTCGCGTCCGGCAAAACTGGACGACGGTAGCTAAATGCTGAGGACTCTATCGACAGAAGCTTGTTGTTGCTTTTAGGAGCTAATCATGTTCTAGTCCCTAAATCTAATGATACTTGCTTATTCACATTGTTGTATTTAGTGCTAGGTATGGCGCACTTCATTCACCAAGTACAGGACAATATTATATTATCTCCTAAATTGGTACTTTTAATGCTTTTGCTTTAAGTATTCCAAATTTTCCGTAACAATCGAAACAAGTCAACTTCACTTATGCAGCGAGGTATCCATGGTTTAGGAATATTCATTCGGTTAACTTGAGTAATCCGGATATATGCGAGGATTTTGATGTTGTAGAGAAACTTACTACACTCACTAATACCACGCTTATACGTTTGAGTTCCTACATTACTATGCCAATCTCTCGAGTTACAATTGATTTCTACTAGAGAAAACTGGCCCCCGACTTCTCTTTCCCTTCTTCCTATACATTATTTAATTACTTCGTCACTGGGCTTTAGGTAGTCGAGTTCCCCCTCATTCCGAATTAGAGTACCCTTTTCCGTGTTTATTTGTTGTTATGGAGGGCCCGCCACAGGTTGAATAGAGAGAAAGTCGCCTTGTCGTAAACTTCCTCATTCAAAAGAATTCATTCTTTGGCTGTCTTCTGTTCATGTGTCATTATTGGTCTCCACCTTTGCGTCGCCGAGAGGTTTCTTGAGAAGAAAGTATGAGGAAGTCGGTTCTACTGTGTTTGAGAAACTACAAGCTATAGCTCTCAGAGTTCTGGGTTCTCGTGATACGGCCTGGTTATTGTTGGTGGTACATGTGTTCTGGCAATTAGAAGGGTACAAAAAAGCGTAGAGCACCCAATCCATGAATGAAAATTGAGATGAAATATGCATCATTCGTTCATCCAGGCCATGCCTATAATACTCTATTTCCATAATTCGATTTCCCTTGAGCTTCAGGGACGAGTTTCGGAATGTCCTGTGGTAGAAACACCGCTCTTTCAACATCATCATTTTACAGGTTCGGTCTCTCCTAGATGTTCTATACAACGGATATATCTGCGCTCTTTTTGCGACCCACGATAGAGCTCCTTATAAGAAGACCCTGGTTCTTTTCTTATATTGGAGGGTGAGATTGCTTCTTATGCTTCTCGAATTTTCCGGTACTAAATTTCTGTTTCTGAATGTGATTTGCTAACTGTTGCACCAACGGGTTCCATGAATGGAAGCACGTCCTTCTCATCACTTCGAAGAGGAGTCCACTCAAGAACTCGGTTGAGAAAGATTCATAGCAATAGGCTCCACAAATCATTTGCCCTATTGTCAAAGTTTCCGAACAAGATATACCATAGAGTCTTTGACACCAATGTAGAGCCCATAATATAACATACAGTTGATGAATTTCACTTATGGATCCCCTAGTTTTGGTAACAGACACCAGAAGAAAATAGGGCTTCGGGGTGTGTGTATAGTCTTACTCCAGAGATCTTCCGGGTTGATAATACAGATGCAGCGTTGATTGACATTTGACTTGCTCCAATCGAGATTTGAATTCTTATGCAAAGGGTGTTCTGTTTATAGGCAGTGATTTTGAAGCAATTATTTTACTAGTTGTTAGAACTAATTACGGGTTAAGACAATGTATCAATCTACTCACTAGCTCTTCGAACTAGAGTCTAAGTGTAATCACAATTATCACGTACAATATTTTTATTGTTAAACTTCAGGGAAAAGGACATGTTCCTAGACAATGTAGACATTTCACACGCAGCTCCTTGCTTAGATTTACGATAGCTTCGAAGGGGGTACTTTCTCTTCTCGTGTCAAACTCGTCAACGTCTCTGCAATGTTCACACCTCTACCCACTGAAGAAATAATCTCAGCCTGTGTCAACACAAGTACACAAGTACTCACAATTACACGAGTGGTAGTCTTGGGTATTAAGTGACACAGTAGTGTATAGGTATCGGGTGGGATGAGTTGAGTAAAGTAGTCTTTAAACAGTGGTAATATAAAAAAGTAAACTTAAGGATATGACTTTCGTAGAAGGCATTAAAATCTAACGAAAGAAATCAAACTGAACTTTTTCACTTTCTGAATTGGGATTTTGCAGTCTCGTGTAATTGTGAAACTCAAAGAATCCGACAGAACCCGACAGCGAGGACGGGAAATTCTTGAGATATTGTCAGTCCGTAACCAATCTCTTGTGGATGGGCGGCTGTAAGGAGAGTAAAGTGTAGATAATGACGCAGGCAAAAGTCCAAACCTGGAGTTTTAACACGTGAGATTGTTTAGGCTCTTTCTCAAAAGAGATCTTGACGAACGGATAGATGTCCAACGGCATCCCAATCCGTCCCAAATTTGGCTTCTGAAATGTGAAATACTTGGATAACTCACGCAATCGAGTTACTTATCTCACTCTTGCATGACATTGTCGTGAAAACTAGATAACAAGATGGCAATCATTTTGAATTAGATTAAGCTAAGAGCGATAGAATATTTCGGACCACCCGCGAGAAGCAAATGGTTGTTGAAGGCATTTGCCCGCACGAACCGCCGCATGATTTCATTGTTGTAAAAAGAAGGTAGTTTGTGAGCTTGCTTAGGCTATCATCAGAACAGGTTTCTTGTTACGACGTTTACTAACAAGCAGAGGAACAAAGACTAGATAACTTGCGTGCCCCCACCCCCTCCCCTCCCAAAGTTTTGAAAAGTTTCCAAAGTTCTTGGATTCGGTCCCTCATATTGCTCACTTTCTGATTTCATGATCATGAGTAGGTTCTTATTTTCTCTCTCAGAAGAGCTGACGCTGAGAATGAATAACTTTGTGGAGTTTCTATATTTGAATGGAGCATGGAATATTTTGTTTAAGTTGAACGATGGGAAATCTGTGCCTTTCATAGAAACCTCTGTAAGTTTACTTTCAAGATCTCCATACTGCGTTGAATCTTTATGTCGTAGCTGGCCTCCCTTGTAAGTTTAAGAATGAAGGTCTTCTAGTAATCAGTAACAGGCGAGAACACACTATAGATCACGACGATGGGCCATAATACAATGCTCTTTGCTCTTCTCCGAATGGACAGAGAGAACAGTTTGATAAATGCTGAAATAGGTTGCTTGATTCACTCAGGTCGCGAAACTTTTATAGAGAAGGGGAGCGCCTATAAATATATTTTCATATTCTCCTAAGGTGCGGAAGAACTCCGTTTTGTACATGAAAAGCAATAGATAATCAAGACTACATCCTTCTAAAAATTTACAACCATTGTCTAAAACATCGACAACATTATCAATGACGCGAGATTGTTTAGGTGAGCGATGAATAGTGACAGCAACTCTCACCCTTCCCTCCGTCACTTTATTTTTCAAGAAGCTCTATACATAGAGGGACCCGTCATCAGAGTACTACTTTTCTTCGAGAAACTTGGTGTCCCACTTACTCTCAGTCCATGTTCGCATTCGTTGGATTTTATGCTAACTACATGAATAAAATTGAAAGCCGGCAGTTGCTTGAAAGACCAGTTTAAAAATGGAAGTCACACGTGGTCATCTTCTGAACTCAAAGGAGACACCTACCACACTCATCTCTTGGGGTAAGTACTTATCAGAAATTATGCCTTTCCCCTCTTACCTAACCTCGAGAAGTTACACGAGGATTTTAAGTGCCATGAGTATGCATGGAGATGGAAGCAACCCCATAAGAGGAGCTGGAAGATATACGGGACCGAGGAGGAACTGAAAGAGGAGGGGGAGGGTGCAATCCATAGAGGGTAGTCCGGGAGTATATTCTTCAATGGAGGAGGGCAATTAAATCGTCAATGGAATACGCATACAGCAGAATAGACTCAAATCACCTAGATCTACTGACGAGATGGGTTTCAAGAAGGTCGTCTCTTGCCCAGTATCTTAGTATCCTGGAACTTGTGATAATCCCTATTCAATAACACGAGATTCGGGAGCAAGGGTAGGAGAAAGCCAATGGCTTGAAGACGCTGAGATATGTTCAGAATTACCTGGCCAACGCTTTTAGTTTGATGACCTGGTCCAGAGGAGCTTTCAGAAAGGCATTCAAATTGGCACATTGAATGAGACACAGGTAAGAGCATTTTGAGTTACGAGGACAGCCACTTCTTCTGCTGTACTAACATCCTTTTTGCTTCTAGTGCTGAGCAACAGGATAGTTAACCCTCAAGTAAGTCTTTACCCGCGCGCGCAATGATATAGTTGGCGCTAACCCGTTTTCGAAGTCGAGAACACCACCCTCGACAATTCTGGACGTGTTGCGCTTGCCATGCCTCCAAGCCACGAACTCTCCAAACCTCCGAAGCATCACGATTTTCCAAACGGCAGGTACGATCTCCACCAGCTCACGAAACGTCTTCGACACAATTTTCTCCGGGCCACTTCCACGTCTGACGAGAGAAACCCCGACTAGCTACTTGGATGCATTAACAGATTAAAATTGCTGAACCCTCGTTTGGTCGACCAGTTCGTGCAACGTTAGAAAGTCATGCTGTATCATCCTCATCCCGACAAAGTGACTGCGCTGAGCTGCGTCCCGGCCCGGCATCTTCGTTGCACAAGACCGCAACACTTGTCAACAAACAAAAGCAGAATCCTCCTCTGACAAAAATGGGGATTTTAAAATGAAATTTGGCCGGAACAGTAGAAGGAAGTCTTGGGATTCTTCAGCCTTAGAAGTCGTGATATTGTTTGGCTGACGATACTCGTAATTTCGTCGATACGGCCCTTTTCTCTCCAGATCGGACTTTACCCTCCTGTCGATCCATTCCTCGTAGAGCAGCATACAGGAACATACGGAATGTTTCAACGAGGTTCGCACTGGTCAACGACGACACCGTGTCCATGGTATCGTCAGGACGTCAAAAGAAGGGCCTTTGCAAATAGCCTCTTCAGCAGGCAATCTCTTTGCTGCAGTCGTCAGCTGACACCAGTCCGCCTAGGTAGCGACTGATAGAAGCACACCGTGGTGTCTCCAGTGTCTGCAACCGAACAGCGATTCCGGGGACTTGGCGCTCGAACTGCCATTGGCTCCCTTGACCTCCTTGTTGACTTTTGATGATTTCGGGGCTGCGAAGTGACGCAGGTGGCTTAATCGCCTTCAGGGATGTGCCGGGATTCGACAACGTCAGTTGAGTCCTCACACCAATCCTTTCATCATTTGGGGCAACGGCCAAGATTGAATTTTGATTGGACGGAAGTATCCTTCCATTACAGCCAAACCGCATCATCAATAGCATCATCTCGCATGGGCGGTGCTTTCATTGCACTGCACTGCAACTTCCTCCTCCTCTCACGATAGTACTGCCTCAACTCAGGAGGAGAAGTTCCAATCAATCAGTTGCCTCGAATCATTAAGCACCATCTAATATAAGAACCACTGCCTTACCCTACTACCCTCCCTTTCCCCCATGTGAGCCCTATGTGCATTGCAGGTGCAGACGGAGGGGCTGAGTTCCTCACGCTGGACCCTGAAAAAGCACGATTAAGTGAGTGGCGTTTTGCTATGGTCCTTATCTGACCCCCCGCTTCCTCTACCAGCGCCACAAGCCAATGGGCATGAGGTTATTCAGAGCGGTGACGATGTTGTTCTTCTCCTCATATTCCTTTACCGTTAGTTAGTTCACCCCCCCCCCAACTACGAACACGAAATCCTTTCCTTGGCAAAAACACAAGGCGAAGCAGAAAAAGAATGAGGCAAAAATACATTTCCTAACACACGAATGAGGAGACACATAAACGAAAAACAATGCTTCCCCGGGGGCCCGTTATGACTTCATCTTGAGACATACTTGTACTTGTACCGTCCACCTAATCCTAAACCCGATCCCTCACATCTAAATCTTTCCTCCCGAACGCGGCACCTATTTTCAGGGTCCAAAATCTGACCCTCTTGTGGAAGGGTAATCTCACTCGCAAGCATATACCTTGAAGAATCCTTCTTTTTCCCCATTCAAAGAAAATAAAGGGTCCAAATTTCGAAATCTAAATCTAAAACTCGGTACTCCAAACCCAATTACGGGGACGTCAGAGGAACACACAAATAATCCCTATCCCTCCTTCCCTATCCTATTCCCCCAACCATACAACCCCTCTCGATAAGTGAGATTGTACTTAGGTACCTAGGCGTTCGTTAATTAGTCAAGACAAGACAGCGGTCGAGGGACCCACAACCCCCCTCCGCCCTGTCGTTTCATCTTTTCTGGGGTGCACCCTCGTAATGGCGGGTTGGAAAAAGGCGAAAAAAAAGGGGGCTCCACAAAAGCGTCATAGGTGACCCCTCTCAATTCATTAGGTACCTAGTTCAAATCTGATAATGGGAAGCTGACAACCACAAACCGCCAACGACATCACCGGTGCAAGGTGGTTGCAAACTACGAAAGACCAAAAAAATTAGGTAACCTTGCCTGCCACTTTCCACTTTCGTGATTTCCATACCAGGAAAGTTGTAAACATGTGACCAAAAACCCTCCATGAACAACACAGAAAACTCCTCATCTGGAAAGAAATAGGTAGAAAGCCGATAGCTGCATAAACCCCACCCTTTCCCATACCCTACTCGACTACCCCCAAAAAATACAACCTAAATGGACAAAAAAATACAACATCACGAGACTCTAAACTCGCTTAAAAGACCACCACCCTTCTTTTACCCATACACAATAAATATAATAATACCCCACTCTAAAGTGTTTCACATCCCATCATAAGCTTCAAAAAAAAAAAAGAAGACTATAGTACGCCGATCAATTCGAAGACAAAAAAGAGAAAGAGATACCTAGAAACCCCCCTTCTCATTGGTCGATCCCCTTCTAGATTAAGGGTTCCCCTTTTTACCCAGGTTAAGTACAGGGTGTGTGTGTGGTTGCGGATTCTTTTATTTATTAAAATACCCCGATTGTTTCCAATTGCCATGTGTCTGTCTGTCTTTTGTCAAAACTAGTCCTAGGTAGCCATTCATCCAAAAAAACCAAAAATCACATGGTATTGTACCTACTACGGCACCTATAGGCATAGATGGGTAACCTTCGTTGCCCGTCCAATGGCCAAATTCATGACTAAAATGGGCAAGTCGACCGATTGGAAGAAGAGTCGTCTTGAAAAGGATTGAGGGGTTTGTTGGTGGGTTACATGCCCTCCACACCAAAAAGACGGTGTGGCAAATCCATCACGATGCCGGAAATGGAAAGTCGCGCACTCACAGTTCTGCAATCTGAAGAGGCTTGGGAGTTTCCTTTGAATTTTGATATCTTTTTGTATCTTGAAATTATCTATTAAGTAGCGACTGTATGAATGCATACCCTATTGGTATCATCCTGGCGTAATTATCTATTAATGTAGTGACTGTGTACGGCCATCTGTTCGGTCGTGGGGTATATATGACAGCGAGAGTAAGAACATATCCACTATAATCGTACAATCCATCAAAAGTCGAGCTATGCCATGGCTATAGCCGCTTGATGATTTCCCCAAAACGCCTGTAAATGAAACAAAAACAACGAGGTCCACTGCCTTCCCGCTCCAATAAATTTCAAGGCCTCTCAAGGGCTCTTACTGAACGACAGTAGCAGAAAAGAATCTATCTAGCAACTGAATCCACGGGTCGAATGCTGTACATGTCGAAATAGAATAACAAAGAAAAGTTGGCCCAAGGTAGCAAAAAATATGAACACGCAGTCGGGGATATCGAAAAACGCAAAAACCGCAGAAAAAATTAGTCTCCTTTTGACTTTTGTCCAGTTCTTTCGTGACGTGGTGAAACTTCTAAACATTCACAACACAACCGAATATCGTATTTGGGCGCAAACATGTTTATTCGTCCGATTGGTGATCCTCGGATCCTGCATCAGATCGTGCCTCTCCCTTGTGAACCTTTCGGTGTCTTCGTAGGTTTGAGACGACTGAGAAATGTCTTCCGCACCCTTCAACTTCACAGCAGAATGCTATTTAAGAGTTAGTGAGTGCCACAATTTTTTATCCGGCATCGTCTCAACTTACGCTTTTCCCCCGTATGACTGTACATGTGCGTTTGGAGTGAACTGGGGCGGGTAAATCGTTTGTCGCAAACTTTGCACTTGTGCTTCTTTTGCGTGCTTGATGAGACTTTCGAGCTGAATTGTCCCATCATCGACTGTGGCGCGGGAGGGATGCCTCCATTGAGGAGACCCGAGGGTCTGGGTAATGTTCTAGAGGAGACTGATTCGATGTCTGAGCCCGCATTCGAATAGTCGCTCACTGATGAGTCAACTGAACCGCCGAAGTATGATGGATAATTCCCAGTGGAGGATATCGAGGAACTGCTAGAATGTGTGGAAGGAAATCCGTATGAATCACCTGATCCTCGACCGCCAACCCTTCCTTGCGGTCCGTAAATGTTTCTTGGAGTAGTATTCTGACTCATGGCAATCATCCCTCTGCTTGCATCGATGGCATCCCCAAAGCCCCGAGTGGATTCGTTTTGCATTCCTCTGTCATTGAAGTCAATAAGTGAGTTCTGGCGTTGGAGGCGCTGCGCATCTTCGGCGATCTCGAGGAAAGAGCTGGAGGATACTGACGGTTGTGACAGACGCCGTGAAGTGTCTTGTGGCATGGCATACGTGGATCGGACGGGGGCGGGCACGTAACCCATAGCATCATATGGGGATGTGGTGGGAGGATAGTTGCTGTGCACCGGCGATGGGGCGTTTGCGTATACGGCTTCATTGCCAAAGCCAGTTGAACGGACTGGACTCAGCATATCTTGCGTCGTGGTGAGTACATCCTGCGAGCCATAGACGTCGGTCAAGAGAGAACTACCTGAGGATGCTTGGGAGATGGGCACGCTGTGATATTGGCCCATTGAAGCATTGTTGGGCATTCGGGAAGCAGTTTGCTGCTTTCCCATCTCTCCGAGGCCGACATTGGAGGTGAGGTGCTGGTTGTGAGACGGGGCGTATAGATTCTGGTTCTGAGCCGGCGCTGAAGAAGTCCAAGGGTTGGTGAAGTGCGGCGAGTTTGAATAAGGCATATGGTCGAAC
Organism: Hymenoscyphus scutula; assembly: GCA_001399465.1. Lineage (NCBI taxonomy): Eukaryota > Fungi > Ascomycota > Leotiomycetes > Helotiales > Helotiaceae > Hymenoscyphus > Hymenoscyphus scutula. Next base: position 19,387 of record LKTO01000397.1, on the reverse strand, counting down.
ATGCCGAAGCGTTGTTGATTGTCGATGGTCATGGTCATCTTAAAGATGATCAGTGGTCGAGAGTGACGAAAGCGTGTTGGTTTTCTTTAAGTCGAAGGAGTGATAGTTTCAGAGATGCCTGGATTAGATGCACGATCCCGTCTGGTGGTCGCGTAGTACTTGGGGCCGAGGAGGGATTGCAGAATGTAGAGATGATCCGAACCGTTTCTCGGGGGTGGGATCAGCGTTCTTTATGTGTTCGCGAGTGCACACCAGGAGAGTTGTAGGGAGGAGCGATGTGGTTGGCTGAGCGGGGGTGGTTTGAGAGGCTTCTTTGGAGGACCCACAACGATTCGTCTGAGGGGAGAATGGCGGAGGGGGGGGATTGGAGGACGTGCTTTTTGGGCGGTGCGTGCCTCAGAAGGGCCCTTGGGGATTGCTGTGGAAAAGATCGACAGCGTGCTAGCAGTTCCCAATTCCCTTGAAGAATGCAAAAGAGTGCGGGCGTGGGATCGGTGCTAGCGCGGCAGGCTTGTCTTTTCCTGGTCAACACGAACTGCTTGTTCGCTGCTGGGCGGCTTTTTCTTTGTTTTCCACTGGTGGTCTACGATCGATTGCCGGATCAAGAAGCGGGTATCTTCTTTTTTTCCCTCTTTCCCTCGTGAGGTGTGGAGAGAGCTATTCTCAAAACGAGATCTTTTCCCACCACGTACGGGGATGTGTAGGAAGTTCTGGGAAGTTTGCAGTGCCGGTGTGCACCTTTTGGGACGGGCTTCAGAGCTGTCAGATCGTTCGGTAGAGGGGATCGTCCTGATGTTGCGATGAAGAGACGAGGGTAAGGGGTGCGGTTACTGCGGTGAGACGACCAAGCAGCCTCAACAAGAGGCAAGAGAAGATGGCGATCGCGTTTGAGGGCGCGGCGAGTGGGATTGGGATAAGATGGTATGAGCTAGGTATGCTGGACTTCTTGACTCGAAACGACTCGATATCAGAAGCACTGACAGTTCACTGGGTATAAAGTATAGTACCGTGGATGGTGGATACTCGAGTACAGCTGGGCGTTGGTGGGTGGTTCCCGTGTAGATGACAGGAGACAATGGATGGAGACAGACAGGTGAGATGAATTGTGGTCTGCGGAGTGAGGAGGAGCTTGAAGCATGAGGGAAGTATATGGCCGATCCCCAAGCGGGGGGAGGCAAGTGAGCCTTTTACATAAGTTGAGCGTGTGTGTAGAGAGGAAGGGAGGACGGACTAGGAGCAAGGGCAAGGGTGTGGTGGGTGGAGGAGGGCAGCCACGGGTAGGGATAGGGATATGCTAGTCTGGCTATGATGAAGGAGGCAGCAGGGGAGAGGAAGAGGGGGGGTGTGAAGAGTGAGTCTCGCTTCTGAACTAGTTTTTAGCTTGGCCATCATATCAAAAAGTTCCGATGGGAAGGTGACGCTTGTCGAGAGTGAAGAAGTTACCTACCTGTAAGTTGTTCATACTAGTACCAACAGAGTTGTTTTTTTGTTACTAGCGTCCTTGGTCAGCCAAGACTTCTTCCATCCCTCGCTGGCTGGCAGCAACGAGTAGTGTACTCAAGTAGCTCCGTATCTACAGTAGTGGACACATCAACCTCGCGAGTCGGGCTATGTTGTGCGATGTTATCCCTAATCATAGTACTACTCTCCACTTTCTCGAGGACAACCTAAGCAGAGAAACACCAGCAGCACCAGCAGCACCAGCAGCAGCACCACCACGCAATTTGACACTTTGCCCCGCTGCGCAATGCTCAACAAATGTCGTTGTCTCAAACTCAAGAGCACCACCACCACCACCACCACCATCGTGCTCAAGCTCTATCTCTAGCTCTCTAGCTCTATCCCTAGCTCCCCAGCTCGAGTCTCTCTCTCTGGTCCGTCTTCCGTTTCCCCAGGTCCGGTGTGCAGATATACTTTGATACTTGGGTTCATGGCCATCAACCTAGAAAGCACTCGCCCACCCAAACAACTATCCTATGCAAAGTACAGGTAGCATACGGGATACAATACGGTTTGGTCGTGACGGATGAGATGACGGTGGTGCTAGGAATGTAATGGGTGGTGGTGATACTTGGTACGGTGCTCGTAATAGTGCACTACGAGTACCTCGTCTGTCAGAGGAGGTACTCTCCGCGTCGCCACCGACAACTAGAAAAACACCACAAACATGATCACGATGACGCGAGTCCATCCTTTGCCCGGTGTGCCCCTATCGCTCTCCCCTGCGGAGACAATCAATTCATGATGCACGATGAGCGAAGACCGCAGACAACAGGAGGCTGCAAAGAGTCTGACTGGTCGAAATACCTTCAGGGGGCCCGCCAGACCCGTCCAACCCCCTGTGCAGCCACACGAATCACTGGACTCGAGAGAAATGGGCTCCTAAAGTCGGACCCTGGAAAGGACCAAAAACCAGCGACTCCCGTCCATGGCGTCAGTTGGGGGCAGCAAAGAGAGTGATGCCGGGCTGAGTTGGGCTATCAAACGCCCCCGGGGCCAGCGTGGTGGTTCCGTACGAGTAACGAGTACTGGCACTGGTATTGTGTGCTCTCCAAAATCCCAGGACTAGGTAGGTTCTGCTTCTAAGGTGCTTCCCCTTCTACTTCATCTGCGGTGTTCAGTACTGCCCATACTGCCCATACTGCCCACGGCGAAGAGCCCACTACCATGGAACATCCGCCGACTCAGTTACCCGGTACGACTGCGCGAGTGTATGGCAATGCAGCACAAGAAATGCTGGAATTTGCATGGTGATACTTGTACCATGGTTTGGTGCAAAGTCAATCCCATCCACGATGATAAAATCACGAGTAGGAGCGATTGATGAATGATACTCACAGGCATAGAGACCCCGAATCTTCCAAACGGGACAGATGACGAGCGAAAGGCAAGGGGTGTCGCCAAAAAGAGGCGTCTGCAGCAAGCAAGAGGCTCCTCTGCCTCTTGAAGGGAGGCTTGCAGAACGCCACCAAATCGTACTTTTCGAGAGCAATCTGTTCGTGCATAAAATATGAATTGCACATATATATATTATAATTGCTAGAGGGGAAGTGATTGTTATTGTCACTTGCACAAGTCAGAAGTAGACGTTATATGCAGCCTTATTGGTATGCTTGGTTGATCCTGTCCTGTCTCGATGTTTCCTCCCTTCAACCAAGCTTCGAGCAAGCATCTGCATCCTCTTTCCGTCCAAAAAGCAATTCCCTCCCGGCTCACTTCCGCCCTACAAGTACAAGTACTGGTATAAGTCAGTTATTTTCCAGCCATTGCCGGGAAACAACTCTTCCACTCGGCCTTACTAATACCCCTTGGCAGTTGATATATTCCTTATCTTCAAGAGAGGCCAAAGAGAGGCCATTCAACAAAAGTTGTCCCTGGCTGGTGGCGTTTCAAATGCAGCGTTCCCCAGTCGTCCAGCGTCACCTATTCAAGCCTCCTTTCACGCCCTGCTCTCTCTTTGGCTCTCATGTTTCGCCTTCTCCACCAAAATCTCAGCCTTTCATGAGGGTCCTCGATTATCGACCTTGCACCTTGCTTTCAAGCCGCTCAACACCCAACCCTTGCCCTCCGTTGTCAAAAATCCCGTAGTTGTATGTGATTCAGATTCAGGGTTCTCGGCAGATGGGAATTATCCAAATGCAGTTGCCATCACGATATTGAAATCCAAGCGTCGAGGTACAAGTAAGTACTGCACATTGTATACGAGGGAACTATAAGGACATGGGTCGCTATTATCAACAGTTTCCCCAGCATTTTCTAGGGTTTCTTTCGGGAGGATCGTTCCGCCGGGGTTGGTGCCGGGGACGGGGATGGGATGGGACCTGGCACAGCACCACTATGACGGACTCGTTTTTCTGCTTGAAACCCAAACTCCCAATGATGGAGCAGCTAAGAGATGAGAAACAACAGGATGAAAACTTGTAAAACTCAATCTTCCATCTTTTCCGATACGGGAAAACTGGAGAACTGGCTGGTTATCGTCCCAGCCTTGAAATCACATGTTGTTGACATGACGCCGCGCCCCCACGTACTTGAAGGAGTGAGCAGATGATAAATGATAGAATACAACTCGATGATGCTGTCCAATCTTGTTTCCAAAGCGAAAAATCGGGCCTACTCGGATGGGAAATGGGAAATGGGAAATAAATGTTTCCCTTCCCTTCGTATCAATAAATGAATGCCATTCTTTTACTTTTCTTCCTAGCGCCTTGGCTGTCATTGGGCGCTTCATCTCATGGATGCGATGCTTTGGCTTTGCGCTTTGCGCCTTGCGCCATGTTTGCGGGCAGCAGAGTTACAGTACAGTACATCCCTGAACTGTTCGTCCAAAGATTTAATTGTATTTTATACTTTCCCAAGCCAAGATCCGTTTCAAATCACACTTATCGAAGATCGATCTCAGCAGATCATTAATGCCCGACATTCTTCCAGTACGTTGGAAAGCTCGCCATATTTTTTATGTTACAGTTTATTTACATACCTTCTCACTTTTAAAATGAAGTCCCAAAACGTTCATCATGCGCCAGGGTATCGCCCAGGAGCGTCAACAAACGCCATGGCTGCTGGTGCAAGCAGGGACTCCCTTTTGAGGCTTTTCAACCACCCACCTCAGATGCAAGATGGATGGCACTTGTTCTTAGCTCGCGGGACTAGGGGGACGAGGCGTCCCCATCCCGTCCCCGCCTTTAGAGGACCTCGTAACCCCTGTGCTAACAAAGCCGGTGTCAACTCAATCATGAGTTCGGCTGGTGCTTCCCCGAAAGCCTATCACAGCGCAGTGGCAAACCTTTTCTCTCTGGCAAGTTGCCACCTGCTCTGAAACATATATTCTTCCAAGCTTGAAGGATCCGGATCCTTGGCAATGGTACTCACACACAACCCGTTCAAGTTCTCTTTTGGTTTTACCAGATGAATGGACAGCTCCAAAGTTGGGGTCCATCTTCAATTCCACTTCTGGAAATCCAGCTCCGTTCCTACATGACCACAAATCGATCGATTTCAGTTCAGTTATAGTAGTGATGCCATCACACTTTTCAGAACCGTGGCAACATCTTATCTCAGCAGTAATGAAAATAAGGTAGGGCTACTCGAGTACGTACTCGCGGGTGTGGTTGTTTCCTAGCTTCCACTTTTGTGAGACCTACAGTAGCAATTCTCAAGCGCTTCCCTCGAAATTTTCCTCTCCATTCAAAAAGTCAATTTCTCCACAAACCAACACCCCCAAGCCAATCGATCTTCAACTGCAGAATGAGGCTTGACGCCAACGTTCGGGAAAGAGGAAGATCCGAACGGCATTGGAAAAAAAAGCCTTGTCTTGTGATGGAATTTTCAACAACGGCTTTATCGAGCCGTCTGTCAAGATACCTGCGGGATATCTCCCCCTCAGTCACTCAATCAATATTGTTTTGTTCCTTTTGGGAAAAAGACATCATCACGATGCAGTCCGAACATCCATCTAAAGCAGACCAAACACAATATTGATGGGATGAGATGGAGGCGGTCAGCCCCCTGCCGATACAAGGCGGGCTTCCGTCGCTGCATGAACAATGCATATTTTGCAGAGTGGATAGGGGGGGGTACTTTCCTATGTACTTGCCAATGAGGGAGTGGAAAGGTGAGTCAAGAACCTAGCCCCCCTGGTCGAGCGTAGTATACAAGTAGAGGAGAACCTTGCCCTTGCAGTCCTTGATGACAGCATCCTCGACGAATCGACGTCGATGCTTAATTTTCAATTTGGGACATTTGGGGGCCAGGAGCACGCACCTCGAGCTGAATGCGGTTCCACTCGCAGCCCACAACTTACTTGAACCTCTTGAATACAGAAATAAACTTAATTTACGCCGCGAGAACGAGTCATCACGAGGTGGGGGGGGGATATTTCTTGCAATATCAATCTCAAGATGTGTGATCTTCCTTATGAGGCACGAGGTTTTTACGATACAAGTACCCGCTGAAGGGTTAATCCCGCGATATGGTTTTGGGATTTGGGGAAATGGAATGGGAGTACGAAACCAAACGGTCGGCGACCAAGCTCGAGGAACGGACACCGAGCCGCAATATTCGCCATTTGAGTTACCTCATTGGGCCACTTGGCAAGCATATAGAAGATCTTATTGGGCCAAAACCAACCCCATCTTCAATGACGGTGCTACTCAGCAGACATCATCCATGGGCACTGCTTCACAAGAAACTCTTGGGAATTGTACAAAGTAGACGTACAACCACATGTATACAAAGTCCCCACCGACTAAGTGCGGAGACAGAGTTCCCGAGAAGCCACGCAGCCACTAATGCCATCGCCCGGCACCTTGATGAACTTCTCGCTAAAACTCACCATCGTGCAGAATCGCTCAAAGGACATAGAGAGAGGGAACACAAACATTTTGGTCGCCGACTTACCAAATCCTTGGAACACGCTTGCGAAAACCCCAAGGAAAATTTCCGGCTTCCCAACAACCTACTATGAACACGAGTAACTGCGTGTCACAATAACACAACTTCCGTAAATTGTACAAGAACCTCGGAAGCAACCGAGTCGATAGAACTTGCTCAACCATTTTATCTACACCCATACCAAGATTCTCTCATTGGACTAAAGTATTTGTGTTCTTTCAGCTTGATGTCGTCGTGAAGTGGAGACTTGAAGATAGCATTGACTCGCGAAACAAAATTGCAGAGAGCAGTGGATATCCACACTTCAAAGCTCAGAGCCCAAGGAGAACCCACCAGCAATTCGAAACTTCAGATCCGCGAGACCGTGTGTCTTTCACCTTGCCTCATTTGGGGCTCATTAACCGAAAACAATCCGTCAAGATCCATTCTTTTCCAAAAGTTCAGCAAACCCAATTTCAGAACACGTCTCCACGAGCCACGAGGGAGCCTCAGATGAGCCTCTCTCTCTCAGCCTCCAAGCGAGTCTCCGCAAAAACGACGACGAAAAACTGTCACGGCTCCGCCGGAATTTTAATACCCACCACTCGCTTTTCCCAGGAGCCCGGACGCTTTACAGACTTCTTACAAGCATGACCTGACATATTTACTGTACTGGGAGGTAATGAACACTATCTTTAACAGTGCCGGATCACTCAAACCCCGTTGTTTTGCGATCCATTCTTGATGCCCTACGCGCAAGGCAGCCGCATATTTCATTTTAGTTTCAACAATAAGAAAGAGATTGACAGGAAGATCTGATATCTGATCGAGTACGGGTGGAAGGGGAAAAGGGAATGGCACAGACATTGCTTCACGGCAGTTTTAATTCCTTCATCTGATAACGATAAAGATGAAAATGTGAGCTGCTGTCGCTCAGGAACGAAAAAGTCAGACATGTCTTATCCCATCTATCGTAAAAAAGCCCACATTCGCACGAAACGCCCTCGTACCAAAGTCAAGTGACGTTCAGAAATAGCGGTGGATAAACTACAATAAAAACCCAACCAAAAAAAAAGCCCTGCTTGCCCGCCAAATCAAAAATGATATCGTAGCCCGGTTCCCCTGTTGACAGTTTTCTGCCAAATGCAGCGAGCCAATCTCGCAGGTCCCCTGGAGATGCAGATGTGGTTCGTCTGTTGAGCAAGATGCCGGGTTCAGGATCGACGATTCTGTTTGTTTCACCTTTTTTTTCCAGGCTAGGGGTAAGACATAACAACGCCCCCCAGAACTCCAATGGGAGACTTGCAATCGAAATATGCCGCCCCTCCTCAAAGTAACCATTGCCAAATCGGGTTGGTTTCTCGTTGAATCCTTCTCCACCTTCCCCCCCTTTTCGTCTTAGCACCTAGAGACTTTTGTCGGAACGGGAAAGGGAGGAAGGATGGGGCTGTCAAAAAAGTGACGATCCCCCACATTGGCACGCCATTTTGTTTCCTCGTTCTTTTATTTTATTTGAAAAAATTGTTGAAGAGGACGGGTGCTCGAGCAGTAAACATTGTTTCCGCCCTGTCGCTGTGGAGTATTACGGAACTGCGACGTTGATTTCAATTTTATATTTTTTTGGGACTTGACACCTTGACTTTGACTTGGCGCCCTCAAGCCGAAATCGTCTTCAACGTCTGTAGATCTCTTTTTTTTTGACCAGCGCCCAGCGGAAGGTTTGAGATGAGCTTAAATTTCTGAATTGTTTGATTTTGGAAAAAGGGAAAATAATATCTCCCCGAAGATAACGCCGAGATGGCATGCTGTCCCCTCGAAGTCGAGTCGTTTTAGGAATGATGTTTACACGGGTAGGGTGGTAGAAAAGCCGGGGTACCTCCCGTCTCTTTGACTACCGTGAGATGTGGCTGCCGAACCATCCCATACGGATATGTCCGCAGGGTTTGAAGAAGATGTTGCGTGATGAGGGGGGGACCTTACCCCCCTTGTGCCTGACTGCTTCTTGAGTCTTGACTCTGGTTTTCCCAATTCGAGAGGGAGGTTCGGATGGACGAAAGCCTTAATTGTCCATCCCGCCAACAGCGGCTAATTTTACCATCCTCGTACCAGTCAGACTCACCTGTCGAGATCAGATAACGCGCCCAGGACAATTTCTGTAGTCGGTGACTGACGGGTTGGCTTAGATTTACTTGGACGTCAAAGAGCCAGAGATGACAGAGATGAATCTTCGGGCCTTTTGATATCTTCCGTTTCCCAATACTTTGCCTTGCTTGCAGTTATCAGTTATATCGCAACGGGTGGTAATGAGGGATCTTGAGATCTCCTTCCCCAGATCAAGAAAGAAAACAGAAAAGGGACAGAACACATGAGAGAGGATGGGGCAGGTTTTGCCTGTCTACGCATGCATTCGACTTGGCTTTCTGCAGGTGGGTGGGTAGACTCGATTTGCGTGAGGATCTAGAACCAAATCGCTAGAATGTCTCAAGATGTCAACGAAAATTTGTTGAGAAAGAAGCTAAGAAGACGATGACATGCCAAGTAGGACCCGAACGTTTTTCTTCCCTTCACTCCCTAGCCCCACTGACATGTTATCTCACACCGGTACTTCTTTTGTCTGTTAACTTTTACTGAAAGGAGTAAGGGTTACGAAGTAGTGTAATTAGTTGGGGGAGAGACACGCAACGTTCGGATAAGACCCTGACACGGAATGCTCGCTGTCCGGAAGAGCGGGAGGAGAAGGATCTTGGTGGTCACTGGAAGTTACAGTACACAACTTCTTGGACTTACAAGATACTTTACAACATTCGGACTACTGTTCTGAGCCAATAATTATACGAAGTGGTTAGGAAACGCATGGAATCAAAAGTGCCAACCAAGGTTTACTGCTACTTCTGAAGTCCATTGTGTGGAATGCCGCGACGTTCTTCATTTATTGCTTGCTGTCAAAATTCAGGACTAAGCAGGGTTCGAAGTGCCATGCATACCGTATAGGATGACAGCAGCTGGTAGGAGTTGAAAGCTGTGAATGAGAGAATGATTGTACTTTGCACTAAGATAACCAAGATGCTGTTATTAGAAAAACAAAAAACTAGAGGAATTGTTGGAAGGACCATCTCGCGGTGGGTATTAAAAGGGGCAGTGATTAATATATTTATTTGTATCTGCCCACCGTGTCGTTGTTAACTTGTTGAATATTACTCCCTGACAGAGAAACTTCCACGTAACCTCATCAAATAACTCAATTCTTCATAACAACTTATTTGTTATCTTCTCTACTGAAGTTTCAAAAAGGACGGTTGAGTTACTTAGATCCTTAATTAATTCTCTGTCAAGTTATTCCTTTAATAAAACTGCAAAATGTATTCTCTAGTCAAAATATAAACTTATTAAAGCAGAATTGTGTTTCCAATAGGTGATGTAGTCTCTAACTAACGAATTTTAACTCATATTTTTGCTTTTCAAAGCCTATCCACTGAGGCCGGGGAACTATCTACTTCGGAAATCTATTTTTAGTCATAGAACTAAGAACGAAGAATCTTTATTAGTGTATCTCTTCCCTTCTCATTATACAACTGTACTCGCCTCCGCGTCTCGTAATTTTTCACGTTTATACTGGCTTAGCCTTTCCATCTTTATTGTTATTTTTTCACAGCAGTATCACAAAGTGTAGAGAAAGAAAAGTATTTCCTCTGAATGTACTTGTTTTCCCCCATGAGTACTAAGGCTAGAGCAAGAGGTATTAAAGCGAGGGGAACACAAGCGACAATTATATATCCCAACCAATTCACTCTCTTTTATACAGTTAATTTCCCAAGTGAGCGCTCCCAAATTCCAGATCTTTCTACTCTCGAGTACTAAAGCCGTTCTAAAGAATTACAGAAGGATATCGCATATCACATTGATATTAATCACTTTTAGATCATTTGGACAAGAAGTGTGACCATACTCATCACCTTGGGTCCCCTAACAAAGGATGCATATCATTATACCTGGGTATTAAGCAAAGCAGGTTGATACACGAATTTAGCTTAACGATTTACTTTTGAAGCGATTTCATTTCAAAGTTAAAGGGCTTTGCTAGATAAGCTGAGAGAGAGGTAGGGGCAATATCAATGGTGAGAAAAGACCCATTGGCTTTTTAATTACAAATAGATTCCATACTTTCTCTGACCAAAATACCTGTATTTTCGTGAAAGCGAGTTTTGCAGTTAAGAGTAGTGGGGTTGTGGCTGTTAAAAAACAGAATACTTTGGTTTCCCAGATTGTTATGTTTTGCTCAATTGCGAGATCCTTTCTATTCTCTTGATTTTAGTTGCTTTATTCCATGAACTCCCCGTTCTTCTTTCTGGAGTTCTTTTCGCTTGAAACATCTTATTATAGCTGTTTGAAGTTGAAATTAACTTCTTTACTAAGAGAAGTAGGTATATTCTCCGCAAATAGTTTGATCTCCTTTTTCTGCGCCTTAGCAATAGAGATATTCGCTGTAGCCAAATTTTAGCAATTTTTACTGTTGTGCTTTTGAGTTTTGCGACCAAACGCGAATTACGTGGCACAATTAAAGTACACTATATAATATTAGACGGGACAGGGGAAGTTGTCGAACCCACTCTTCATATTTATACTAGGATTGTATCCCATGAAAAATTAAATACTAAATACAGATAATTTGCATTAGAATTATGTTTACAAAGGAAGTTGATATTTTTGTCAAATGTTTCTGAAACAAGGTAGATTTCAAAGAGTTGTTGACATGCAGATACTTTGAATGAGCCTGATGAAAACAAATACTTGCTTAATTATAGATATGCCCCTTAAAAGTGACAGCATGTTTACCCCTCACCCCCCCTTCTTTTTTCCTGATCCAAGAAGAACTCGGAGCAATCAAACTAGGAAACAACCAAGTTGCAAGATAATACTAGAAGGTTCGAACAAAGGCCAACGCTTTTCAATATGCCCAAAGGAACAAAACCCACAATAACGCCTACTTTGTACTTTTTACTCACTAAAATTGAACCTTTTTGCACTTCATAATCATATTATTCATTCTTTATGGCTATTTACCACCAATCAAAGGACTAGGTCTCCGAACTTACTCATCGCTCCATCCCCGGTAGACAACCCGACTTCCATACTTCTCTCCCTTCTTCAACAACACTTGGCCTCTCCATTCCGGAACATTAATCGCATTGACATACCGGCTGGGCTCAACACAGAAGCCCGATCTCTTTCCTCTCGCCTTGAAACCCTCTACCTCGGGAACATCAATGTATTTACCAGTATAAAACTGGAAAGCGGGTTCAGTGCTAAGGACTTCTAGGTTGATCTTTGTTACTGGGTGGTAGGCTGATACTAGTTTAGTTAACGGCTTGGAGCGGGTGTCCAGTGGGACTTCGGACGCGGTGGAAGGATCGACTACGAAGCAATCGTCGATATCTGGATCTTCTTCACCGAGGGAGAAGGCTTTTAGGGCTTCAACCCCGGAAAATTTCTTTGGTCCGCCGAGAGGAATTCCGCCATCGTCAACAGGGAGGTAGTTATCGGAGCAAAGGGTTACTATTGTACCGCCGATGGTTGGGTTGCCGGAGAGGTTGAAGTATCTGTTTTTCATCTTAAGTTAGCATTTGCCCCCGCATCGTAACCAATCAAGGAAGAATAACGTACGAGTGGTTCGTAACATTAACCGCCGTCTCCTCGACCTCATTTCCAACCAATTCAACCAAATATTCAATGCCCAAGACCGTAGCCGTCTTCCCTTCTTTGGTCTTCTGCGTTCCCGTAGTATAAACAACACTGGCCTCAACCGTTCCAGGGTATCCCTCATCTCCATCCTCACTCCTCAATGTAAATTTCACACTCTCACCCCCCTCGATCTCGCCAACGCCCTCCACACCTCTGACACCAACTGGCGTAGGGCCATTCCAAATTCTCTTTCCCCATCCCTTTACACCTCCATGCAGAGCATTCACCCCATTATTCGCAGCCAATGTGTATTCCTTCCCATTTAGGGAGTCGATTTTCGCATTTTTGACACGATTGGCAATTCGTCCGATGGTTTCTCCGAAGAAGGGACTGTTGAGGGCTTCGTAGTGCGATTGCTTTGGGAAACCTTGGACGATGTTGGTCTTTCCAACGTAGAAGGACTGAATGATTGCTCCGAGAGGGAGAAACTCGAAGGCTGTTGGTGCAGACATGGTGGGATATTTTCGTTGGGCTTGTTGTAGGAATGGGCTGATTGTGTTGTAGAGGGGTCTGCGGAAGAAGGTATTCATGCGTGGGATGGGAGGGAAGGGAAGGGGCGATTTGAGAGACAGGTGAGGTGAATTGGGATGACAAAACAAGCGTCTGTCCTGTGATGGAAGTATCACCACTACGAGTAGACGAGTAGACGGGACGAAGAGAGGGGTGGAAATCAAGGATTCAGGCTGATCTCATGTTGAAATGGGGATTGTGGGGTATTTCTACCCCGCCAACCTCCTATCCTCCTATCAAACCTACATTGTAAAGTACCTAGGAAGACTGCCTTCTTCATGTTAATAAAATTGTCCACTACAGCCCACCCACCTCCTTTGTATAAGGCTTCTATCAACTCGACTGCTGCTGCGGCAGAAATGATAGGTATTCCCATTTTCTACCTATTAGGTTGTTGCGGAAGACAGGTGGAAGCCAAAATTGTCTCTGGCGAAGTCTTCTCCCTCAAAAGTCTTGAGGTGCTTGTGGTGTGTCTGTAGGCAATCAAACATATATAGACTCAAGAGCAAGGACATTCTTTGTGAGTATACGGGTAGGAATAAAGTCGGTTTGTAGTAAATGGAAGTGAAGGGAAATGAGCTGGAAGGTGGGCCGGAGAAACATCTCCAGCTTGAAATGTCCGGTCTACCACGTGACCAGGCTAAAAATCTGATGCCACATTGTTCGATTGAAGTTCTCAGAACAACGTCGAACATCTCATCTCCAGGGCACCCACTCAACCCCTTTTCCACCCCATCCATCCTAATCAGGAAATTCTTGTCTTAAATTATTGCTTGGGTTTTCACATATTGTGCTACATACAATTGAAGGCGCACGCCTTAGTGTAGGTCATCGTCCAAACAATCTTGCCCTCCAGTGCGGGGTAGCAATTGCGCAACACATCTTCTTTACACTCGTCTAACAAAGTAAATAGAGACTTTCAACCGATAGTTCGCTTGTCAAGTGTTGCTCAAGATGCCAGCCATGCTTGATGACCCCACGGCTGCCACCATAACACGCACTTCTGGTGCACCCCCTTACCCTGACCCCCACCACCCCGCACTTCCCTTCGATATACTCCCTCGGCAAGTCACGCTACGGGATCGAGTGACAGTTGCTACAATCATACCATTTTCGTCCGAGCATCAAGTCCCGAACTCCCTCCTCGCATATCTCAGTGATCAATTGAACAAGGAAATTGAAAATGGAGATACATACCCCATGATGGATGGGATGCTGGCACCCCAATTCGCTTCGTATTGGTTTCAAAATTTCGGTGCTATTATGTTGCTGGGAAGTTATACCAGCGTGGATCAAGTCATGGAAGGCAAAGATTGGGCTAGGGAATGTTTGGGGAGTTTCTACATCAAGCCTAACTATCCAGGTCGAAGCAGCCATGTCAGCAACGCTGGCTTTCTCGTAACTGAAGCCGCACGTAACAAGGGTGTAGGTCGACTGATGGGAGAAAGTTATCTCGTCTGGGCTCCTCGCTTGGGCTACGTCTATAGCGTGTTCAACCTTGTTTACGAAACAAATGTGGCGTCCTGTCGAATTTGGGACGCTCTCGGCTTCAAAAGAGTTGGAAAGATAAAGGGGGCTGGCAATCTCAAAAGTTACCCTGGGCAACTGATCGACGCTATCATTTACGGAAGAGACTTGACGCCAGAGGGCGAGGATTTTGTGAGTGAAGAACGATTCGACAAAATCAAATTTTATCTGAAGTTCGGCAAATATCCTGCTGGTGCTGATCGAGCCGAAAAAAGCAGACTCCGAAGCGCGGCAACACATTACAAACTGATTCCCGAGACGGACAAGCTGATGTTGAAGGATAAAGAAGTCATATCGGACCCTCAGAAACAATACGAGATTGCAAGGGATATACATGTGCAAACTCATGGGGGAATCAATAAAACAACAGCCACCATTGCGGAAAAGTATCACTGGGTTCGAATCAAGGAGACAGTTAGTATGGTCATCCGAAACTGCGCACAATGCAAAGAAATTGGCAAAACAACAACCTCTCGTGCAAATGATACCAGCTTTCCTGTGATCAATCCACCGGCCATTACTCCTAGTGCAACTCCTGCGCCTAGTCAAGGTGTCAGTGCAGCTAGTCGTGCCATGTCACTTGCTCGAGAGCACCAAGATCACCATCAACATCAACACCAGCCTGCATCATCTGAAGACGGCTATCCAGCAGAAGCAGGTCAGGGTTCTGTCTCTCCTCAAGTACTCAATCGTAGGTTACCCGGAAACCAACAAGCTCCAACGTCTCATGCTCGACAACTTCATACCAATACCCATCCACCTATGCAACTATCTCACGAGCAAACCTCGACCCCAATAGCACGTATGGGCCTTCAAGAACATGACTACATACCTCTAGACCCCCAGATCATGGATGATGTTCGACATCATCTGGGCGGATACACTCATGATTCAGCCTGGAAAGATCAAGATTCCTTCCACGCTATGATCTCAGGCTCTCACGTTACAAGCGAAAATAAAGATGAGAGGATGTCAGAGGAAGGGGGCCATCATGATGATTTAGACATGCTGATTGATCACGATGCGAGAGATGAGGACGAAGAGACGGACGGGGATCAGGATACTGGTGAGGAAGTAGTAATGCGAATTCAAGAAGAAGCTGCCAAGAGAGCCACAGAGGAGGCACTGAGGGGTGTTGGTCTTGAAAGAGGCTTCTCTGGTGAGGGCTGAAGAGCGTGGGCTCGGGAATCACTGAGATGTAAAAAATTGTAATTACGGGAAGATGTGCTGCATGTATATCGCATATACGCATGGACAAATCTCCACCAGAATTTCTGGTCAACGATTCCATGACGAGGCGCATGGCATGTTCCTTCTCTCAATCCCCGCACTTCTAATTCTGAGGCCAGAAGCTGATAGGCGAGGTCTAGGTCTAGCGAATGCTATAAAATCATACATTGTTGATAAAACTTTTGTGTTTTTATTGAATGAAGAGTGTAATTTATTATCGTCGGTCGATTTCAGTTTCCATTTGTTGCTTTGGTATAGTACCATGTAAAGAATTTCTCTTTCCCCCGACAAAAAATTTCCCACCGTCTGAAATATGTAAGATTCTTGAAACGATAGGAACATTGTTTCACGAATACAACAATTGTTGAGGGCAGTCCTGGAGGAGACAGCTCCATTGAACTCACGTTCGCAATCAAAATGCAGAAATGTGTCGTATCTTAAGTGTTGACTGGGATACGGTAAGTAAGCTTTTCTGGGCTTCCCAATTGAAGTACCTATTCTTGATAATTGGATCAATTCTCTCGGCTCTTTAGACTGGAATAAATGTGCTAGTTATTTATAAAATACCGTTTTCCCAGGCGATAACATCGTTTGGCAGCTGCATACTTAAACCTCTGTAGGGATGTAACTTGTGTTTAACACTGCCTTTTCCACTTAGAGTGGCCCTTTGGCGAATGAGAGAAGTTTGTTCTGGAATAAGGCTCTTTGGTATTAGAGTCCTCGAATAACACATTTGTACAAAGAAGATGATTGCTGCTGACAAAATTAGAAAGAAGCTTCACGACCTTATACGGTATTTCTTATTTCTTATTTCTACCATTCTACTTCTCTGGGGGTCCCAGTCTAGCGACCTGCATTAAAACTTCTTGCCAAGCATTCATCTCCGCCTTCCAAAAGCCCCCAATATTCAATGCTTCAAAAGTTTTCATTCCTTCCCCTCCCGCTCTAACCCTTTCAGTCCACCCTTCAGCTACTTTTCTGCCCAGAACGGCAAATAAAATCTTTGCACAAGAGATCGAATAGAGCGTGGAATCCTCATTTCCCAGCACACTTTTGACCAGGCTTTCTATTTCCTGAAGCTCGGATGTGGAAGGGTCAGATGTTGCGAGAACATGTTTGCATTTTTTTAATCGTAGCAACTCGAGTTCATCGTCATCTGTGGTGTCATTGCTGGGGCTGTGGTTACTGAGTCGAAGACGTTCTCTCTCGAGTTTGATCAGGAGATTATCTGCCTCGGGAATTTGAGTGTTGGGATTGGTACTTTGTAGCTCCCTAACCATTTGCCTCACGAAACTCGCTGTTCCTTTATTCCATTCTATGAGGCTCTTTCTCCGTTCGGAATTTAAGCTTTCTCTCTCGTCTTCCATGCCGATCGTGAGGGTGACCATATTTTCGTGGTTCTGGATTGACCGAGGAAGTGTATCGTTGAATATCATATCTAATGCTTGGATTGGTGTTCTGATTTTTGGATCTCTGTATAGACTTTCATTGATTAGGTTCATAGCCTCTGATTTGTTTCTACTCGCTTCCCAGAACTGCGATTCTCGGTTGGAACTAAGAATTAAGGTATGTCCAAATTCTGCTAAAGTTCTTTGCTCTGGGTTCAGAGATGCTAAATGTAGGTGGGAGGCTGTAGATGTAACCCTTTGGTCAATGGTAGTACATAGAGAAGCTCTACCCTCCTTTGTATACGGGTCTGGTGGTGTGTCTATTAACTTTTTTTCTTCGTTATATACGTAATTCGTTCGAGTTCCTATTTTGAAGACGCGGTAAAAGAGGAGCTGGATGCCGAAGTGCCGTACTCCCACGTCCCAGAAGTGAGGTTGTTGGACATCTTCCATTAGTGAAATTGGGATTGGGTATCTGATATCGAAGTCTGAAGGGTGTGGATTTACTAAAATTATAGTACCACTATCACGAACGTGCATCGATCTCATTGATGGCCAGGTTGGGATGAAGAAATGGCCGAGTTGTAAACCTCTAGTAAACTTGAGTTCTTTCTTGCCCATCTTTTCTTCAATGCCCCCATTTATCTTAAAAGTTAGGAAACCATGGCTGTTTTGATCGGATGTATTGACGACTTACTTCTTTTTCGAAGCACCATCCGACTTCGGGTACAGATTGATCCATATAATATGGATCATAGCTCTCTTTGATACTGTCTTCTGTCCAGCCTCCCATGTTGATTCCTCGTAAATACTCAATAGCATGGATTATTTCATGGGAAATCTGGTTAAAAGCAGAATGATCAGCTACCTTTGAGGAAAATAAAGAGACATTGGTTCTCACCACAAGAGCAATATACCACTCAATTAATACTCGCTCCGAAGAGTTGAGATCATCTTCAAGAAGCCTCTCCATTGATATGAGATCCAAGAAAATGAAAACTCTCCATACTGCGTTAGGATCTTTGGGCTCTGAGTTCATGTACTCGGCATTCACAGTCGTATACCCATGAAGCATTCCGTTAATGGTGAGGGGCTCATCAGGGTCTTCGGGACTCTCATCTTGTGTCATGAAACCAATTTGGAGTCTTTTGTTGATGCGCAAGTCATCAAATACAGAATCTCTCTGTTGCAACAGTTGGTTCGGTTCTGTAGGTCTATCGGGGGGTCGAAAGGAATAGAATGGACCTTTCCCTTTATCGGGAGGCAATTGTCGATTTTCAGGAATCAATTCCCGTGGACCGTTTAATAAAGCATCCCACTATGAAGAATTAGCAACAGTGTCTAAAAAAATGAGTCGAGTAAACGCAATATTACAAATGGAAGCATATAAACACTTGACAAATACACCGACGCAATCTTCAAAGCAGGCTTCAAAGCTTCCCAAATCAAATCATTGTAAGCTGAAAAATCACCCCCTCCCTGGCTATTTTTCAACACATACATATATGTTCTCGCAAAATCCGGCGCAGGAGACTTTTCCCAAACAGGACGATCCAGAAGAGGAATAATAGGTAAAGATTCTAGATCTCCCTGCCTGGCATCTCGGATAGTGAGACAATCCAAATCCGCAAGCTCTCGTGTTGTCCAGCCGAAAAGTGCTTCTTGTTGGATTTTTTCCTTCTGTTTGATTTGATCTTCTAGCCTTGGATCTGTTAGGTTGCCAGGGTAGAGATATTGGGTTGGTGTGAGGCCACATTTGTTGCTGTTCTCGTACCCATCAAGATAGCCATATTTTGTTCTGAAAGGTGTGTACGCGTCCATTTGACTTTTCGTTGGAAGTCTTCGTCGCTGAGACATCATAGAAATCAGTAGAATGCTGAGTAGTGTGTTTGTAACAAGAGCCGCATTGAATTGTTTGGAGAGTTGCTTGAAACAAAGAAGCTCCCTAATCTCGAAACGGAAGGTATCTTTTTGTAAATTGCGAGAGTCAGGTTTCTTTGTTTGTCTAAGTAAATTTTCCGATACCTACTCATTGATTGTGGTAGAGTGATACATACAGACATTTGTTACAATTCACTTTAATGGTCGATCTTTTACCAAGGAGGCACGCGTCGGACAATAAAAAGGGCAGTAATTCCTACCTGTCTATTTCGCCGATGTTCTAGCTATTCTTGGGCAGTTCAAAGTAAATCGCCTTAAAAATGTGGAACGTTCAAATTATTAACCTATGCTTTCGAAGAATGATAAGCAGTTGTGTTAAAAGACTAGAATGATAGGTTAAGAGGCACTCAAATCATATTATATTGTTCGTTATCGGCAGTAGCTGTGGCAATTGAGCTAACTCACTCTAGGGCTGTTGGACTAGTTGAGAATTTAGTGGATATAAATGCTTCCCGAACCAATCAATCCAACTCAGGAGGAGGTTTTACTATTAGGCTACTTGCAAAGTATTTCATTAATAGCAAGTAAAATAGTAGAGGTTAACCGATTTCCTTGGACTGTGCACGCCCCTGGACTGTGCACGCCTCAAAATAGCCTCACTTTCTACCCACTCCCCCACTTCAATTATGGCTAGAGCAGACAATACTCATCGGATTAACCAGGCGGTGGCAGCGATCGAA
>LKTO01000396.1:0-47977 GCA_001399465.1 Hymenoscyphus scutula | reverse complement strand
CACCCCCCCCCCCCCCCCCCCCGGTGCAGCATACCATACCTGACAAGCAACTTACTCCACCAGTAACTCGTAGCTTACTCGTTTGGCTTGTCAGGACATATTTGTACAGTATCCAATAACACCTTAGACAATTCAGAATACCTAAACTGTTTGGCAATCAACGATTGACGATGAGGCATTGACTGCCACTCGTGAAGAATCTCACCCCGATTCCTACTTTAGGGAAGGGAAGCTGTACCTTGACAAATCGACGCTCTAGAAACGATTCGTAATATATATCTTAGCATTTAAATTCACAATGTCCAACGCAACCGCTCAAACGCTCTCTCTAAACCATGATGATACCCAATACCCCAAAACGCCCGCTCGTATACAAAGCACCCTCAATTCATACTCCCCCCACTCCTATTTGCCCCAATCAATCCCGCCATCTCAAGCAAAGCCCGATCCGCTTCAATATCGCCAGTCCCAAGATTAACCCTCCTCCTCGCCTCTGCCTCTCTCTCTTCCCAATTCCATCGACTCCTCTGCTCATCAGCCTCCGCATCCCCTCCACAACCCCAAACCTCAAGAGATTCAATTTCAAAACGATCCTCGAAATCGAATCGCCTCGTTTCGGAGTTATAGAAAGCACCACCAGAAGAAGTATAATTATGCGTGAAAACCCCGAATTCAAACGAGGAATCGAGCATCAACGATACAGGACCGAGATTCACATGCGTTGCTAGACCAGATGTTTGTTTCTGCTTCGGGTGCGGAGACCCGAAGGATATTCCACAATGGGCCGAGGGGGGTTTTGTAAAGGAGATATAATCCGTGTTTAGATTCGAAGCATGGAAGACTTCATGCACGGGTTCGAGCTGGAAAAGTTTCGTTTCTGCGTCCCCGAAGCATTCTTTGTGTGTTGCGTGCCAGGGTTGAGAGATGTAGACTCCAAATGTTAGATGATCGGATCTACTGCTATCTGGGAACCTCTTGGGACGAAGGGTGTCCGTGAATGCGCGTTCTTGACCACCAGTTGGCGGGTCGGATATTCGATTTCCTGAGACGAGGAGGATGGTGGGAGCGCGCCAGTTGAAGACTTTGGTTTCGAAGCTGCCGAGGGAGAAACCTGCGTCGCCGCCAGAGTAGAGGAGACGAAGGCGTCGAAATAGTGAGTCTCCTGGTAAGAAGAAGGAGAGTTGTGAGAGAACGTTTAAATCTAGAATTTCTCCTTCTTTTTGCAAGAGAGGCTGGTCCAACATGGGATCTAAGGGTTGAGGGGCAGTTGATCCATCCTTTCGTTTTGTAAAATCGATGTTTTTGGAGAATAAAAAGTGCTCGAATAAGGGATTGAACCCGTTGAAGAGAAAGGGCAAGCTGATGGGAATCACCGTATTAAATTGATGGATTTTGACGCCGGGAAACTTTTCTACGTTCACGAATGCTGCTAAGATATTGTCTGCTGTTTTACGCAGACCTTCGAGGTGGTCGCCTGTCAGTCTCCCGGCGTGATGGGCAAGACTTTCTTGGGTACCGAGTGGAGCGATGAGGAGGAGAAGCATGATAAGCTTCTTGAGATTGTCCGATGGTATGGAGGCTTGAGCGATCGGGAGATCTCCTTGTCGAAATACTGCTATTGCATCGAGGGATTCCAGAGCAGCAAGAGCCAGGTCATCATCGTCCTCCTCTTCATCCTCCACACCTTCATCGATGGCAAATCCGGCAGCATGACTCCTGGAGGCATCGTTTTGCTCTGACGCCTGATCCTCTACTTTATTCGAATCTGGATGTGTCGCTTTCCTGTCAAAGACCGCAAGACTCCGGAATAACAATTTTGTCCTATCCCGATTCCCCTTCTTCAATACCCTTTGGTATCTCTCCGACATAATCACCACCACCATAATCATCTGCTCAAAACCCAGTACCACCGGCGCATCCTGACCGAACGGAAACGCCCCGAGGTATGACAGCATCTGAAAGACAATCGAAGATACGCCGAGGATATCTGGGAGCTCGAGGAATCGTGTAACGGAATCTTCAGATAGGTAGGCGATGCCGTCCTGGTGCTCTGCCAGACTCTTGAAGACATCTTGGAAGGAGTAGAGTTCGAGAGGGGTGAAGCATCGTTTCGCGAATTTCCGAGCCTGCAATGAGGAGTTAATTAGAGTCGAATAGCTGCTTGAGACTTTGGTAGATACGGACAAGCTCGTGGCTCAGGGCCTCTGTTGATATTCGCTTTGAGCTTTCGCCCGACTGAGCTTGACCCATGATTTAATCGGATTCATGAATTCATGGGGAAATAATATGCTGCCCAAGTCCAGCTTGAGGTTTTTTGGGATTAATTGTAGGTAAGTAGTGAGGAGGAAATGTGGTAGGCTGCAGCTGTTGAGCTGTATTCTGAACCTGGAGTTGATATCGGTGCCCACTTGGCGGGGCACCGATATCACGGCCCACGGCGTCTCAACAACACCACCAACACAAGCGACATCTCAGGCGGCGAAGGAGGAGATTCATATTGGGCTTTGACTTCGCTATAGCTGGAGTATTGAAATAGCTTCATATCCGTCAATCTATTGCATGTTCGAAAGTCTCAAACTCTCACAGCTATTCGACCCTTAAAGTTACACGATACGAATCTCCCTCCTTCGAAACTCATTTTCCTACCAATCATCAACCTCTTTCTTCATGTTTTTCCCCCGTCCTTGTATCAATTTTCTGTTGAATAGGTGTTTCCAAGCAAGTTATGTTCGCTGGTTTGCTACTATTTCCTTGTTTATATTGAAGAGATCCGGGAAGGCATGGGATAGGCTCGTTGAATTGAAGTGGACAACGAGAATAACCCACCTCCCCGTCTATATAGAGGCGCGAAGCAGAATTGGAGTAACTTGTGGTACCTTTGTCGTGGTTCTGTGTTGTTAAGGACGGTCAAGCTCAAATTCGACCGAACGAGCGACCCTCGAGAAGTGTAAGCAAGTTCTAGGTTGACGTATCACTCTGAGCCTACCCGGAATCACTCTCCTTGGATTGGTAACGACAATTTTGTCGAGGGTCATTGAATTCGAGTGGGTCGGGGTCAAGAAGAGGGAGGGAGCGACCTCAAGTCCTGAAGTCGAGTTTTTCCAGGGAGAGAGAAAAGGAAAATCAACTGGACTGGCCAACTGCTTTGCCTGATAGCTTTGGTACCCAAAGGTCTCGCGGAACGGGCTATCAGGACAGATTCTTGATGGTAACTTCCCATATAAACATATGCTTTGCCCCACGTTTCTCACCTCCAGCAGTTTCTCTCGCTTGTACGTTCCTCCTTCAAGTCTGGAAGGTCGTCACGTCAAAATCTTTTCCTACCTACCTACCCACCTGAACCATGTCTGCACCTTCCGTCATATCAAGTGCCCCAAGTTGCTTTTACCTAGAACTGCACTAAGCCAAAACCCGACGCTCTTACGCTCTGGAGTAGGTACAATCCTATTGTTTTTTCCTTCTTTTTTAAATTTTATATCACTGGCTTTGTCTGCTCCATTGGAGGCCTTACTCGATTTGATCGAGATGGCGTATTCCCTTATGCTACCTGCTTTGTCTCTACATCGCCGAGAAAGAAGCCTTAATCAATTGTTGAAGACATTCGCATAGGGAACAAGCGTTTATTTTTCAAGAATTAAAGCATAAATTCTCAGATTTATACCTCTTCCCATTCCTCTGCCATACCAACTCGGATTTTCATCTCTTAGTTGTCTCTACACTCGCACTTTCACATCTATCCATTTCATCTCACAGCACACTTCACTTCAACATGAACTTCGCCAATATGGATTTTGGCATGGACATGGACATGTACAACTTGGACCAACAATCCGCTAACTTATCCTTAGAGTCTCATCCACTCCCCACAAGCACCTCTCCAGATACTCGACCTCACCGTCTAATCCCCTACTCAGGACCCGACCCTAACGACCCCGAAATCCAAGTCCTCGTCATCAACCCCTACAGCAGCGAACCCTCCTTCTCCAGCCACGTCCCAATCTCTCAACTCTCAAGTTGCCGCTTCTTCGCCGCCCTTCTAAGCTACGACTCCACTTCCCCGATAGAACACGAGGAAGAGGATGGTTTAGTGACCCCTTGTGGTGTTCTCACTTTACTCCAGTTCTTGCGTAGTGGAAAGGTGACCTACTACCGCAAGCTGCTGTGGACTCGGCCTGACTGGCAGTAGGCTGCAGGCTTGTATCGAGAGGTTGCGAGGTTGAGAGCTTTTGAGGCGTTGGCTGATTATGTAGGTTTGGAGTTGGAGGAGAGTGTGAAGGAGGAGATGTGGGGGAAGATTGAGCAGTTGTTGGAGAAGGAGGGGGAGGCGCCGGCTGTGACGTTTCAGGGAAGAGAGGTGAACAGTGAGGAGTGAGAGGTAAAGTGATATTGGGTAGCACCCCGACTGTTTTACTTTCGATGTCATTTCGCGCCACTCTACTACTATAATTCTACTAAGCTAAGGCTGAGTAGATTGACTTTCCCTGCTTATTATCATTGCATCAGGACGGTTTTGTTCCTAACTGTCACCGTAACACCACATTAACCTTGTATGCTTTGATAGTATCATAATACTCTCCAATTAAAAAATAAATAAAAAGTAAATATTTACCCCACCCACTACCACCAATGTATCCACCCAAAAAAGACGCGATGTACGAATTCTTTCTCCCCACCTCACTATACAACCCTCGAAATGTTACGTGACTATATCATCCTATCCTAAGGATGTGTTTTTTTAGAATACCTCCATTGTGGTATCACATATATGTTCCTTTCCTAATAACCCGGATAATAAAATGAATGCGTAAATAATAAAAAGCAAATGCGGACCTAATGCCTAGACAATAGCGCGTTCGCTCTTGCCGCCGGCTGCTCTTAGCTCACGTCCTTTGACGGACCATGGGAAGTGTGCGACGGGGATGACAAAGAATGAGTTTCTGTGAGAGACTTGTAAGTGGAATGTCCAAAAGCGAAGGGCACGCAAAAACCACACAATAAGTGAGGAAGGGGGAAACTTACGAAGAATCAGCAATACCAGCAAGCGCATTATACCAAGCCAAAAACGCCGCAAACATTCCAAAATAGCCCCCAGCCTTCTGTGCTCCGAGAAGAACCTTTCCGGTCTTCTCATCCGCCTGCAGATGCCCAATAGAAAGGAAAAGGAATGCGAGATCAAGCGTGAAGAAGAGTAGGAAGAATGCGACCGTTGATTTTAGGGTACAAATTAAGAGCAGGAAGGTGAAGATGAACCAGCCGATGAGGAAGAATCCTAGGGCGTTGTTGAGATCGTTTACACCTGCTCCGGTTGCGGCGCCTGTGGTTGGGTTTTTCGTTGCATAGGCAGCGGCGATACCGAAGCCACCGGGGGTGGAGATGATTGCGTAGGAGAGCCAGAAGCCGCCGTATGAAGAGAGAGCTGTGGCACCGAAGGTGTTTCCTACAGCCATTTCCCTGAACAACATCTCAGCATTGAAACATACAAAGCCTATATATATTGATAGGAAGATAACTCACCACATGCCAGCAAGCAACTGAACAATTCCTCCATATCCATAAGCCAAAGCAACAGCAATGTTGGCCTCTTTCACATCCCGAACTTGGATATTGATAAGTGAGAGAACGAATGTGGTGAGCGCGAAAGCTGCAAGTCCTAATGGAGCTGGGTTTGCGAATTTTCGGTGGTCGGTTGGTCTATATAGTCCTGGCTGGAATTCTCCTCCAAAAGCTGGTAAGCGTGCGGAATCCCCGGTGGTTGCATCTATAGAATCTCAGGTCAGTCTACTTCTGGAGGTATATGAAATATCTGAGCAGCAGAGGGGAAAGAGATTCTATGACAGCTCTTGGAGCTTCTTTCTTCTTGAAGAAGATTGGTAGGAGTCGGAAGAAACGGGGTACTTACGGGCAAGAGGGTTTCCTCCATAGTTTCCAAAGCCTCTTTGAGCTCCATTGGTTGCGCCATTGTTGACGTGGTCATGGGTAGCTGTTGAGTCGTACTCTTTGTTATTTACCGGCTCTGTTGCGGTTGTGGTCGCCATTGTGATAATGTGTTAAGGATAAAGGTGGAACGGCTTTTCAAGTTCAATTGTTTGGGAAGGTGAGCCCAAGGTCCCTTGCGACGATGAGAACACTATTTTTGTGGGTAATGTGGAGGATATTTGTGGTTCAGACGGAGGGAAGAAGAGCTCGAGGGGCAGTCCGGGGATATATAGGATTCTGAACAGGGCAGGCAGATGATGGGGTAGCTAGACCAGGGTAGCTGAAATTGTAAGGTTCCAAGAGCTCTAGGATTGCATATAGTGGGGCATGGAAGTATTGCGCTGGTTTTTTTCTTTCGAAGCTGATTGGGGATCCAGTTTGAAGGGAGCAATGGGTGAATTGGGGGGGGGGGGGGCAGCGAAGCGAAGGGTTTCCAATAAGCAACTAGAGATGGAGATTAATACCAACGCGGCGAAAGTGCTTCAGATGCAATCATCTCGTCTGCTGGGATGTATGTTAAGGCTGTTTGGGTGAAGAAGCTCGACAAGACAAGGTACCGAAGGGGGAGTGGAGATCATCAGCCCAGTGTCACTTTTCGAGCATGGCCGTCATAGAATCCCTGACAAATAAATGTCAACAATATCAGATTCCGCAGCGGAAATACTACCAGTCCACGCCTGCTTTCCCGTATTTCGCTTCCGGGTGCACATCCCCTCCGTACAAGTGTGCAGAAGCCAGAGAAGCCATGCTCCTTCTGTCCTGCCGAACCGTGGATGACACAACACTTGTGGAGACACCTTTTAACGCCGGGACCTCTTCACAACGTCTTTGGCCAATCTTGTCCATGATGACTTGGGTGCCGAATCCTCGGTGCGGAGGAATGGAGATTCCAGTTCCCACAATGGTCCGTACTCGTTCGTCTTGGGGTCTCCAGATTTGCAAGCTCTCCAGTTCTTCGGTCTCCAGATTTTGAATTCGTGGCAGATCAGGCCACGGGGTCTTGGCCGACCTCTTTCTGATTCCGATTTCTCGTCGACATGTTATGCTGTGCACGGACGGGTGACATTTAGGCATGAGAATTCCGGTTGAACCATAAAGTACGCTGGTATCAAATCGTGTTGCGAGGCAATTCTTCCCGACAACCGCAGTGCAGCCCTTTCGACATGGAAGAGAACATGACGAAAAAAATGTTGAAAACTAGGGTGACATGCGCCATGCATGTCCAAGGTGGTTGCAAGCTTCCGCCTCTTCGCTTAAGCTCAACACTAGGCTTCTTGGGGTAAGAAAGGGGGGGCCCGGGACGGAAAATCGATTCTCCTCAAATCAGCCTATTCGAACCTCCGGTCTTCTCTTCTTCTTTGCTCATCCTCACCTCACACCACTCATCCCAGCCTCAATGGGATCTTGATTCTCAGTCAGCTGCTTGCTAAGAGGATAGGCTGTCAATTATTTGAACTATTTCTTCACTTAATATCCGAGATAGTTGTTGATGATATTGTTACAACCCAATGTAGCACCATATACTGGGTAGATGACCAGGAGTATCCTGTGCAAAGCTTACTCGTGCCTACGGACCGTGCCTACCGGTACAGTAGTACTAGCTGAAGAATTTCAACCCTTCTGCTTTCGTTCAGGTGTTCGACACCGTCTGTCACCTTACCCCGGGAGTACCGAAAAACGAGGATTGGAAGCTCAAGTCTTGACTCTTGAGGAACGATGGACGAAGTTTTGTGCCGCAAGATCCGGTGAGACAAGTTTCCTTTGTTTTCTGTACGGGGCAACTGAGTGCTTGTAATACCCCGCATTCTCTGGGATCCATTGATGCCAAACGTGGAATTTGAGAAGAAGATGACAACTTCTGGCATGACACGACTCGACCACACCCACCCTCCTGAAAAAGTTCATTGAAGAAAAGAAATTTGCTTGGCTGACGGCCACTCAGAGATGATCGGTTGCCAAGGATCAGTTGATCAAAATCCTGGTCGACCCAGAGTCTCCCCTGCACAAGTTCAACCAACCGACGAACACCTCTCCCCTCACTATTACTAAATTTCTCCTCATTTTCTGAAGGTCCCTCCACCTTCATAGCCTGTTTCTGGAAACCGATCAACAGTGTGACACAAAATCCATGGATGAGGATATTGCGAATGGCAAATCGGCTCGGCTATGGCAAAATAAATAAATGACATGGCTTCCGAAAGAGTGGTGCCACTTAATGTGGCACATAAATCAAGTACCCACCACCTTCTTTTTTCCTTATAAGTCCCAGAGAGGGACCTCATTAAACACCAACATTTCTTGCATGGAATTCAGCGGCGCCTAGTGCGACCCCTTTTGTTTCCTATGCTTCGACAAGTCTCGCTCTCCTGGAGTTGACGTCGTCCAAAAAACGTTTGCTTACCATGTCGGCCAAGTGATGATCACTCTTGATCAAGCATCAGCCACGAAGCCTTCCCGCAGCTTGGCCTGCACCTCAGAGGCGAGGTTGTGGTGGCATACCAATCGGGATGTCAGCGTTGCGAGAAAGGAATTGGAAATCGACTCTTCGACACGAACTAAAAACGTTGAAACCTCCGTTTATTTCTCGAATCAAAAGCCTGGCCGATTCCGATTTCTCTCGTTGACTTGCAGAAATCAATTTGATGTTGAACCGGCACGCATACCAATTCTGACACTGCAATGGATAGAGTGCTGATTCCGGCATTGGCGACAACTTTCTGTATGGAACCGGATGAATGGAAAATTTCCCAAGATTACGGACGTCATGCCAATAACCGACTGGAGACGCAACACTTTCCGTTTTATATGTTCTGATACCATTTTATCACCCCATTGAAATCTCCTTTCCTTGGATACTATTGGAGGGAGGTTTTGATGGCGTTTTGCAACTTACTTGATGGAAATGGGTTGATATTGATGAAGTTTGGGAGTCCCCCGTTTCCCCGGCCTGGAATGGATCTTCCCCCGCAACCAAGCCCGATTTTTCTCCAGGATTTGCTCAGAAAGAAACGTGGGCCCTTTTTGTTCACAGTATACCAGGGGGTAACTAGTATCTCACGCTATGTAACTTCAGATCGCACCTACCTCCTTTGCTCGTTGCTTTAACTTTCTAGGGCAATTGATGGTAAATAACCTAATCGCTTAGAACAATTCAAATTGCTTACGATTGAAAAAATGATATTGAGAGAGTTTCTGTAACGAGCTGACTACATCCGCATATTAATGTGTACCGTGAGTACCTGTTAGAAGTCATAGTATTGTTTAAGTTCTTTTTGTTTTAGTAATGTTCAATAGATTACACTACAAAGATCAGAAGACTAGCTTAATTGTCAGCGCCATCAATCATAACGACCCTAGGAATGACCGCGAGTGACCAAAACCGACCACATTGCGCCAGTAAGCCCGCAATGGGAAAACTTCATGCGATCCCCCATACCTTTTCTTGCTTTTCAGACGCAAACCCAAGTTACGAGGAGGTTAAATAGGAGCTGGACTCAATGCGTAATGAGGGCTTATATCATGATAGATCTGTTTGAGTTTCCGGTTCCTCTGCTCATAGTCCTCTTTTCCTGATGTTTCTTTAAGCGTTCATACTCTTATAGCTGCATAACAACTCCTTTTGACAATAAGATTTGATTACACAAGAAAAGCAGCATTCATTACAACTTTCTCAAACACCTTTCTCAGACAAAGTTTATAGGTTCGAGGACACAACTTGCGGGGTTTTTTGGTCTGTGATAAAAATACCGTTGTTAATTCTGTGAGGACTTGCTAAAAAAGCGGTATCTAAAGGTCCCGTTCCCATCTCCTATAAGCTAGCACAGTACAACACAGTCCTATGTCGTGAACGCCGGTCTCATGTGCCATGGGATGACTTTAACAAACTTTGCTGCCTCTGCGAAAAGCACGCGAACCTCGTGATTCGATGGTAACAACAAAGAGCTCTCAAGATGCTTCTGGGTAATATAGTTGACTGACAGAAATACCCCCCAAAGTTGTGGACATACCCCACATATCAGCCAGTCGGGCGACTTCTATGAAATGGCTGATACAGTCGGTCTCTACTGCTAATCGACAATCGGACATAAAACGCGAACTTTTCTTTACGCGACTTCCTACCTTCCTACAACAACACTAAAAAATGCTACCTATATGTACTCCTATAGGAGCCATTTCTGGGAATCACGTTCCTAAGAAGTAACTTACCCCTTACAAAAGAGGGAAAATAGTAGAGATAGCGATAGAGGGGTTAACAGATACTAATATTATAACATATATAAATTACCCCTATACTACTGTTATTAGCACTATCTTCTAAGACTTATAATATAACGATAGCGCTAATCTAGATAAAGGGAATAGAAGGAAGTTATATACATTTACTAATAAACGACATATCCTACGCTATATATACTAGAACCTAAAGAGTACCTACAAAGAAGTAAAGAAGAACTATATACTAGATTGTTCTACTACTACTATCAAGTGTATTCTTAAAAGGTATAGAATCGAGAACTAGCGCGCGCGCTAATACCTCTTACTTATAGAAATGAATATAGTTAAAAGACTTACTTAGTACCTAAGGAATAGAAATAGAACTATAGAGGAATAGAGTATATATATATAGAGCGATAAGTGTTTAGTAGAGTAGAGGAAGAGTAAAAGAGACAAGTAGGTATTTCGTTCTTTGTAGAATAATAAATAGATAAGAGATATAGTATAAACCTATAATTATAAGAAGAATATAAAGGTTATAGTCTAGAGATGCTTTTAGAACCTTAGAAGGACAAATCTATATATTATAGATAGAGATTTTAAGTTAGTAAAGTATAGGTGTAGTACTAAAAGCTATCTCGAGGTCCTTAACGTAGAAGTAGCTCTAACATATAAGTCTTTAGACTCTAGGTATATGTTTATATAGGATAATATATCTATATATACTACTAGAAAGGTTAAAGAGTAGTTTACTAAACAAGGGATTGAAATGGTGAAGAACTAGCCTCCTTACCCTCCTAACCTTAACTCTATTAAGTATATCTAGTAGATACTTAAGAAGAGAGTCTTTGATATATTCCCTGATATAGCTAAGGATACTTCTACTAGTGAATATTTAAGACAAAGGCTTGAAAGTGCTCTACAATCAGCGTAGGATACTCTAGATAAGTCTAGTTTTAATGTTTTATATTAAAGTATGCCCTCTAGAATAGAGGCCTATTTTATAGTAGATAGGTGGTATATAAAGTACTAGCTTTTAAGCTGCTTTTATTTTTAATTCCTAGTAGTACAAAATGAAGCCCTAGCTCCTGTCTATCTATATATGTAATTACTATTTAATTCCTATATAAATTGATGTTTATAGTAAACAAAAGAGTAGTTGAGATTTTGATAGAGTGCGGGGTTAAAAAAAAAAGTGTCGATTAGCAGTGGCCTAGTACTGTAAGATGCACCCGTGGAATGAGGGCTGGGGCTGGGGCTGGGGTTGACTCCGCTGGGAGTCCTCCTTTGAGGCAGAGGTACAGGAAGGTCTCGATCGAGGCTTTAGAGATGACATCTTCCAGGATTTCCAGGTTGACGACTCCTTTCTTTCCTTCCATCCAGTGATCGGAGAACATGGCGTGTAGAACGGGTGATTTGGTGTCAGAAAGCCTCTTGGTACACTTTGGGATATTAGCATGTTTTCAATCATAGTAAGAGCAAGATTATGAGAAGTAATGTTTGGGAAGATGGAAGGGAAGGAAAGTTGAAATGCTCAAAGCTCACGTGTACTCGGCTGGCAACTCTGGGTGGAGGGGAGAATTGCTGGTGATTTCCTGGCCGTCGATATCTACACTTTCCACGAGCCGGAGAGTAATTTTGGGACTTGCGTACAGTGGCAACATGGTACTAAGGAATATTTAAGGCTCGGTGGTAGGTTGAAGTGACGACTGGGTAGATTTGTTGATCTCGCTTAGTTGCCTTGGGACATCCAGGGAACTGAATGACATGGTTGTTTAGAGGGATTCGGAGTGATGCAGTATGTGGATTAAGGAAAAATCAGGTTATGAGTTTCAAGATTGAATAGTAAAAGAGTATAAATAGTTCCACTAAAATAACCACAAAATCAGCACATGGCTGTTCCACAGCTAATCTAAAAACAGTGAAGTAGCCAGTAAAGAAACTCCACATGGTGTGTGTTTACGTTCACACATTTATTGCTCCAAGGAATTTGATGTCATGACTGTGGTCTTAGCACCGTACTCGGGTGAACTAAAGAGTATAAAGGCCCTTAAAGAACGTTCTCCTCACTAGGCAAAACTACTTAATAACTCTCATCAAACTGAACTGTGGGAAAGTAAGGTGACATACCCTCTGTGATCTCAACTTGTAGCTTCTCGCCGTTGGTCCATTGATATCATAGCTAAGTTGTTAGTTGCAATCTAGGCTCTTTGGGAGATTAGGAATAAAATAAGTTCTGGGACATTACATCGCCTACACTGTTTAACGAAGTGTTGACAAGTACTGCCAAGAGATATTGTACTAATACTTCACAAAAGGACAGGAACTTAGCGAATTTACTGAACCGAAAATGAATGATATTGTATTGACTCCTGGGGACTGAAGATAACTGTTCTTCGCTTATTGAACTCAATAAGAGGAAGTTTCAGATGAAATTCACCAGAATAATATTCAATTGGCCTAGCGTTTCCTTCATGACAGCTTCCAGGTTCTTCTTCACTGCACAAACGATTTTCAGGCTTGATGTCTCTCTAGTGCAACTGGCCTAGCCACCCAAAAGCATAAAATCTTCAAAGGGTACCAGCTTCCCTTAGATCATCTAATACTCAATATATCAATTTTCCGAAGTCTCGCAGCCACACCATACAACAAACATGGCATATGTACATCAGCCAGACTCTACAGAAAAACAAACTCCACTTTTTAGCACCAAAATGGAGAAGTACAACGACCCACCCAAGCCAAAGACCGCAATAGAGTTTGCCAAAGAAGTTCTCCCGCACCTTTCTGGTACTCATATTATCATTAGAATCGTGGAGAAGACGGAGAAAGATTTTGAGTACCAAAATGATGAATCCTCTCACAACAAGAACACAACACCACCAAGAAATTCTGGAAAAGCCAATGAAGAATCCCCAACAGAATGGTCAATTCCGAAGCCACTCCTTGAAAATTATTGTCCTTATTTGGCAATGATGTTAAAGGTAAACACATTTTCTGAAGGGGAAGACTTGAACGCCCCAAAAGAGATCGCCATGGTTCCAGGTGTTGTATCAAAGGCAAGTGTCTGCTTGATGATTCAATGGATGTACCAAAATAAAGTCCTGATTGATCTTTCGGTCCCACCACAAGAAGAGATATCAAAGATGATCGAGCTGGCAATGCTGGCCGAGTATTGGCAAATGGAAGATCCTAACCTCGAACATCACCTCGCCTACAACATCAAACAAATAGTCAATCACCACAATGAAAAAAGTAAGTAACTTCCACTTTAATTCTATTTTGTTTAATTCTCTCGCTGCTTGTTGAGACAAAGTTTCTTACTCACTGCTCCCTGAACCTGATTAACCGGACAAACATATACTAACTTGTCACAGTAAATTTTCGTTATGATCAGGAGCCTCCTAATACCCACTTCTTTACAGATGAAAACATTGAATTCGTCTTCTCATTGAAACAAGGACATGCTCTCCAAAATCTTTTCATCCAAGCTTCCATCGAAGGGTATTGGTGTAAGTTCAGAAAGGACAATTTCATGCCAAAGATCATTGATCGACCCGGGGTTGCAAAAGGCGTATTGAAGTGGGTATTTTATGCGACGAGAGTGGATGGCACAGAAACACAAGTTTTCGAAGATCCTTTCAGTGGACTGGAACGTTGAAAGGAAACATCGGAGGTGGGCTTGAGGCGATTTTCCTATGTTGTTGTCTCAACTGAGGGTCCGTAGAGACACATGCATTAGATTATGAGTACCTTAGATACTTTACCAATAGACGTACTTCTAACCCCCCCTTTTTTTTAAATACGCTAGATAGCAACCTTTATGCTTTGTTGGTAGTCTGAAGTCAGATGTCCTCTGAGAGTCGATAATACAGTAAATGTGATCCAAACGACAAGATACAGTAGTAGAATTACAAAAAGTAGTAAGCGTACTCCTCTAGTCTTAGTTGCTTCTAGTCTTAGTTGCTTCTAGTCTTAGTTGCTTCTAGTCTTAGTTGATTCTAGTCTTAGTTGCTAATAATACTTGGTGCACTACATTTGTGGTCCTTTGCCACTAGGTTTGATGAGGTTGTTGTAAATCGCCCGCCTGTTACCTCCATTAAGCGAGGCTGTGGAAACACTGAATTTCAGGGAGGATAGTCATCGGGCGCAATCTGACAGTCCAAACAGGAACCAACTCTCGAAAAGTAAATCCCACTTTGCAACCACAACAGTTTTTTCAAATCGTCCTAAACTCGGAGGCGCACCACATAGAAGGTCGAGTCAATCCTTCTAGATTTTTGTTGTATTTTTCTTGGCATTTTTTGGACAGAATTCCTGGAGGGTGACCTAAAGTCACCATGTTTCTGATACTCGCTATGCTTCCAGGGCCCCCTGTGCCTGTGAGCAAGCGTACAGCGCTCGCTCAGAAAACGAGTTCAGCGTACCTTTCGTTACAAGGCATACGGAGTAGAGGCCTGAATCACTAGATTGCGTTTTAAACACGTAGAAGTAATTGAAATCGAGAGCTTCTTGATTGATATTTCCGAGGGGAAAGAGCTCGGAAATAAATTGTCTTCGGATTTATCTTCGGACTTATATTTCTCGGTTTTGTTTCTCGGAATTAGTTCTTGTAAATACTTCGGAAAAACGTACCTCGAAATACTCAGAAGATATATACTTCGAAAATGTCTTCCACGATCTAATTCGGAAATCTATCATCGGTGGAAATTGTAGAGATTGCTCTGCTCCGAAATATATAATAAGTGAAGTGTATCTCGGATTTAAGCCCCCCTTCCCACCCGAGAAGTGAAATATCAAGTACATTAGGATCCTAGCTGCCTAGCCCTCGTTGTTACTACTTTTTAGGGTAATTTAAGTGCGATTTCTTAGAAACTAGAATTATTTAGAATTGGGTATCTTAAACTAGTAAATTAATGCTAAAACTTAAGCCTGAGCTTATTCATTCACTGCTTAGATTGACATCCTCCGAGAGACTGAATTGGATAGTATTACTAAACCACTCGTTACAATTGCTTTAGAGTATTCTATAATACGAGGAGAAGAGACGTAATATATATAGATACACCGGAACTACGGGTTTACTTCTCGTGGCCTAGGAGTGACACGTTCGCAATATATACAATCCTTAGCCCTTGAGAAAAGCATCTAGATAAATACTCTTCGCCGCTCTTGAACGAACAGATTAAGTACACAACAGAGACGGCTCGAGTTTTGAATCTTTGGGCGCGCGCTGTGCGAAATTTCAGAGCCGGAAAGTTATTAGAATTTTAGAAAAGTAAAAATTTCTAAACCTCTAGGGCCCTATCACGGAAGAAAATTAGGCAGTCCTTGATACCTATTAGAGACCGGTTTCTACTGTCGAAATAGCAACTACCGTCGAAAAGAAGAAAGCTATCACCCTTTTCGTTATATAACACAGAGCCTGTATAAAATTCTGGCCCCTGCATCTTCTTAGGTCTCTAGACGTCAATAATATACTAATATAACGACTGAATCACCTATGATTTACTAGCTATACAGTGAATATTCTATCTTTCGTAGTTTTAGCTTAGTTTTAAAAATTAATAACTAACTATAAATTAATAAAACTAACTATATAAATAAAGCTAGTTTTAAAACTATTATCTTAAGTACTATT
Source organism: Hymenoscyphus scutula (assembly GCA_001399465.1). Classification (NCBI taxonomy): domain Eukaryota; kingdom Fungi; phylum Ascomycota; class Leotiomycetes; order Helotiales; family Helotiaceae; genus Hymenoscyphus; species Hymenoscyphus scutula. The sequence goes on along the minus strand of LKTO01000396.1, from coordinate 32,145 downwards.
AGGATTAAGAAACGAGAAGTTTCTAAGCAATATCGATTATTCTCCGTTCTAAAGTTGTACCGGTTATCGGCCGTGTAGCGTTTATTCGAATACTTCGACTCGATTATATGCCCAGCTTTACATTCGATTGCTGCACCGCGCGCTGGCAAACATACCTGGACTAGTTAGAGCGAAATGTCTGATCGGAATTAGAATGCTCTCGTTGCGAAGTAGAAGAGGCCGACGTGGACACGAAACAAATGAAAATTCAGGCGGCTGATAGAATACTTACAACTAGTACCCTACCTTCCTTGAGTTTTCAAGACTTAGCTATAAGTAAATAAATAGGTGTATTTCTATCGAAATGAAAGTTACTATCGGAAGAATGGAGAAGAGTGGTAGTATGTAAAGAGAAATAGTAAATGTTAAATCTTAAACTTTTTAAGTGGTAAGTATAGAAATTTTTAGTTCATAGTACTGATTTTTACTTTAGTAGATTGAAAGTAGTTTAGTATTAAAGAGGAAACTTTCCTATAAGGAGTTTCTAGCGAATGTTTATGACTATGCTATTCGAAAGACCTGACCTCGAATCCTGGTATATGTATAGTAATTAACTCTATAGCTTTTCTTACTAGCGTCTGTGAATTGAAGTACTTACAATTACGAGGAAGAAAATTTACTCCTAAAATTTATAAGGTCAATTCAAGGGCCTTGGAAGCTACCCACCACCTATACTTAGGTGGTTCAAGACTACGCGATCTTCTCAAACAACCGTCGGGTCCTTTTCTAAAACTTCTCGAAACAGATAAAAGGTAGTAAGAAGTGGAAGGATCAAAATCATATAAAGTCCCAGTAGAACCTAGGAAGAAAGATACCATAATATAAATAACCTCTTCAACCTCGAAAAGACTCCTTTCTCACATTAGTAATCATTAAAGCTCCCAAAACACTGGTGGGGGGAGAGTTCCTCTTACTCCGTTATTAATAAAACCCTTGCGAAATTAGAAAAAACGGACAGTTTCACTTCCTAACTTGATATATCAAAGTACAACAAAGTTGGAATAAATTAGTGAGAATTCTTACTGTCGAAACGAGAAGTGCTGTCAAATCATCTACATAATTGCGGGGTACTTCTTCAACTACTAAATCGTGAAAAGAAATAACATTGAAATTTTCAGGCCTAGCATTGCCATGGGTATCAGGTACTAGATATCATGAAAAATATAACTGAAAGCACTCGAAATGCCGTCTTCGTTAGAGGTTTAAAGTAGTGCTGCTTCAAAACGACTAGAATGTTCCAACGTCTATTTGAAGAATTACTCTCTTTCGGCCATCAGGGGTTGGTTCTGGGTTTGAGGTGGTGGAATCATCATGGGCTTTCATATAGTAGAATTCTATGATGGGTGTTTTATTGATTTCAAGAGAATGCCTTTTGAAAAGCCATATTTGTTATCATCTCACTGAGTAATACTACTATGAGGAGAAGTAGTACCCTTAATAGTGATTGTAATTCAATATTTTCTTTATCTAACATAGTGATTTTTTCACGCGTACCCGAAAGAGGAGTACTCAACGGGCCGAGCAACCTCTATATAAATACTACAAGGCGTAGAGATTATAGAAGGCTCTAAGGGGGATAAAGACGGTAGAGATTGAGAATTGTGGAAAGCAAAGCCAGCTTGACGCTACTGCAACAAAAATAATAGAAATATATTGATCTTGTGTAATTTGTACTACTAAGACAAAAATCATAGCGCAACTTCATAGCAAGTCGAGAAGTTTTCAGATATACGATTTGCTATCGAATAAAGACCCACTGTCTATCTTTTATTCTCAACATCATGTCTAGATCCCACCTCGCAAACATGGGAGGATGCATAGGCGAAAGTGTTCCGAAAGACTTCATTGCAAAAGTCAACAGGAAATCAAATGATACCACGTCAAAAATGGTAGGACGAAAGTACCTCGGCACACGAGACTCGCTTGTGATAGAGATCGGAGGAATTCCGAATAGGAATTGCCCCGCCAGTTTTGTTGAGAAGAACTTTCTACTCGGCCATGGGGGGTTGAGAATGTGTACGAAACTAAGGTACCTTGAGTTTGATATTGAGGACAGCTTTTCCATGTCGGATGGAAGGAACTACTCGAGTGATCAAGAAGGGATGTAATGACTGGCGAAGTAGAAGAAGAAGAATGAGGGAAGTGTTCCGATTGTGTCGCTTATCTACAGTAGCAATTGTTGATATACAACAATAGGAGATCTCGTGACTGAGAGAAATATCTGTATTCTAGTTCCCAGAGGTGCTCCGTAATGCGAACTCAGTTGTGGCTCAATTTGTCCAGAGTGAGGCTGAAGATGTTTTTACCGCCAAGTATCATGGCTTGCTGTCAGTTTACGAGATTGGCCAGGATAAAATTCGGAATGTGAGACTGACAGGGGGATGGAGAGATGATTGGTCAAAGCTGTATTTTCCGTCGTCACTTCCTCAACACTTTTTGGTGAGCCTCGGCCACGATAGTGGTGCACTTTCCAAAATGCCATCATGGGCTCCTCAGCAAGATTGACTGCACCAGATACGGGAATGCCTTCACATGTAAATGAAAGATCTGGGTGAGTAAGCAATATCTCTGTCCACGGTCCACGGGCAAAGGGGTGAGGAATTGACGTGAATTGAGTAGAAGAAAGTGGGTTCAAGAGACAACTCGTGCAGCATCGTTGGGCAAGTCCCAACCATTCGGGCAATTCAGCCACGCAAACTCCATCGTTTGTCTTTTGCCCTTGCCCTTGCCCTTGCCCTGGCCCTTGTCGAATAAAAAAAAAGATAGGACCCTTGCAAACATCTACTCTTTCACTACTTCTACCCCAGGTTGAATACAAACAAGATCTTTCCTTCCTTCCATCGTGAGACTTCTTCTTCTTTCCCCCCCATCGTCTCGTCACTCCCTCACTCTCCTTCACCTTTACATTCCACCGCAGTGTCAACAACGTGAGACAGGAGCTCAACTGCACTCGACACTCCAGATCGCCCTTCCCATGGAATCTGCTTCTCCATAATCCCTCCATCTACTCGTACCAGTACAGTACTCCAACAGTCCAAACACCAAACACCAAAATGTCGACCCTCTTCCTCCAAGCGCCAGATCGCCAGCTCTTCCAAGTCCCCCCACGAAACGATCCTCTCGCCCTCCCACCCCCAATTGCAGGCTCAACCCTCTCTGCCCCTCCCTTCAGCATCCCCGCCGAGCTCTACAACAGCGTCCTCGACGTCCGAGTCCCCATCACCATCGCGGCTGTCTACGCCGTCTCGGTCACGTCCTTGAACGCCTATAACCGCTCGCGGGGGAACAAACCATGGGGAATCAGTAAGACCAAAGCCTTCTTCTGGTTCGTGATTTTGCACAATGTATTCTTGGCTGTGTATTCGGGTTGGACGTTTATCGGCATGTACAAGGCGCTGCAAAACTCTTTGACGGGTTGGTCCGGCCCAGACGGATTATCTGCGACGGTGGACAGTTTGTGCAAGATTCATGGACCGAGGGGATTGGGAAATGCGGTGTCTTATGATCCAGCTTCTTCCAGTTGGATTTCGCAGAGCCCTTCGACCGTTTTCCTTACCGAGGCGGGGCTACCTAACTCCACCGATTATGGAAGGATGTGGAACCAAGGACTCGCTTTTTACGGATGGTTCTTTTACCTCAGTAAATTCTACGAGGTCCTGGATACCGTAATTATTCTGGCAAAGGGAAAACGAAGCTCTACGCTTCAAACATATCACCACGCTGGTGCTATGATGTCTATGTGGGCAGGGATTCGTTATATGTCTCCTCCAATTTGGATGTTTGTCTTTGTCAACTCTGGAATCCACGCTCTTATGGTAAGATATGAATGCCTCTCTCCAGATCGAGAAATTGACTAACTTGAAATTAGTACACATACTACACCCTAACAGCATTCTCCGTCCCAATTCCAACCGCCCTCAAACGAAGTCTCACAACCATGCAAATAATGCAATTCCTCGTTGGTGTCACCTACGCAGCCTTCCACTCCTTCGTCTACTACACTATCCCCGTCCGCGTTCCAGTCGTCAAAGCCGCCGCCGAGAAAATCACATCTGTAGCCTCGGCCGCTCTGTCCTCTGAAACCGTCGCAACAACCGTAGCAGCAACAACCACCGCAATCGTTGATCTCGTCAAGAAATACCTCTTCTACGCAGTCGGCGAACAAGGATTAGCAGAGAACGTCAATGCTCCAATTACCACCCCAACACCAAAAGCAGCACCAATTACCGGAAGTGATGGAATCCAGTATAACGTCGAGTACCAAAGTGTCCCTTGTATCGCGACCAGCGGTCAAACTTTCGCCATCTGGTTTAACGTGTTTTACCTTACTCCTCTTACTTTCCTATTTATGAGATTCTTTGTTAAGAGTTACTTGAGACGATCAGCTAAGAGTGGAAAGGCTGTGGGAAATGGAAAGGCCGGAACGAATGAGAAGGCGGTTGCGAATGGGAAGAGTTACGCGAAGGTTGTGAAGGCCAATGGCAATGGGAACGGACAGGCTAAGAGTCCTAAGGCTAATGGTAAGCATTAAATTGTTTTTACCTTGGGTTGGCTTTCTTTGGGGATTGTGGGATTTTTGAGGACTGGGATAGGGAATGTTGTGGGAGGGAATTCATGTATTAGAGTGGTGATGTGGTGTTTGTGGTATGAGTAGTGGTTGATACGATGAACAGAATCATTTTTCTTTTTCTTTTGCATGGTGTGTTAGTCTTCTTGTTTTAGCGTTGCATGGTTGGGGCGGGGGCGGGGATGGGGAGGGTAGGTAATTATAGAGGCGATTGCTCTGAGCAAATATAGGTCTTTTTAAAATATCGTTCTTTGTTTGTTTTTTTGCTTCAGTGTATACAAGGTAGTAAAGTACTAGTGGCAGTAGTAGTCGTATTAGTGATTACTAGAGTAAGCGCTCTAAGTTCTTAGTCTTTTATATATAGCGCTTAAATTCACTAAAACTTATATATAAATAGATGGAAAAAATAGTGAATTTTAACTAATAGTTATAACCTCTATTTAAGGTATTTACGATTTATTAGAGAGTAAAAGTAGTATAATTATAAGATAGTTTTTTAGTTTAAAAACGCGACGATAATAATAGAGCTAGGTTTACTAGTAAAGAGTAAGAGAAAGAGAAAGAGAAAAAGAAAGGAAAAGAGAAGAAAAGGAGATAGTATAGTATTAACTAGAGCTTAGTAACTAGAAGAGAGTTCTATAGATCGATCTATAGATAGTATCTCGTTAGAACTCTCTAGAGTAAGATTAAAATAGAATAGATCTTTTCTAGAGAAATTCTCTCTAGAACTATAGAATATCTAGAGATCTTATAAGTAGAGTAAAAGTTAGCTAAATTTACTTCGAATTAAAACTTTAAAGAGCTTAAATCCGATAGACCTTTTAAAAAATAAATCTAGTAGATAAATAAGTATATTACTTTATCGAGAATAAGTAAAGCTAGCGACTATACTAGTATATACTAGTAGAGTATATAATATTATAAATTATATATTAATATATAATAAGTAAAGACTAGTTAGCGTTCTAATAGATTAAGTATATTTATAGACTTATAGTAGAATAGAGATTAGTTATAGTAGATAAATAATCTAAGGATTTTATAGTACTAAAGTTATATAATAGACTCTAGAGAATCTCTTAGAGATCTAAGTAGATCTCTAGATCTAGTCGAGATATATAGATATAAGAGTTCTATATAATATAATAGAGTAGAATAATATATAATAGTAGAACTAATCTATTCTTAGAATACTAAAGTAAAGAGCTAAGATAGCTCTAAATAATACTTATTAGAGCGTATAGTAAATACTTATAAATTAAACTATAGTAGCTTCTATATATAAGAATAAAAGCTAAAGAGAGAAAGAAAGTAAGAAAGTAAGGCTAGAAGACACTTCTAAAAAAATAGCTATTCTTAAGCTAAGCGCGTCTAAGCGCGTATATAATCGCTATAGTTAGAGTATAATCTCTAATAATACTAATATATAGGATTCTACTAGATAGTAAGAGGCGCGTAATAGATCTAGAACTAGAACTATTATATTATCTCTCTCTCTAAGAAGAGCTTACTCTTAAGCTCTAAAGCTCTAAAGATAGATATACTTATCTATCTATATATCTAACTATTCTTATAATTATCTATATCTAAGTCTATATTCTTACTAATATCCTTCTACTAAGGTAGCTATAAGATACTAGCTCTATAATAGTAGTAAGGTACTAGCTATATACTAAGTTATCTAAAGTACTCTATATTCTTTATATAATATTAATCTATATAGTCTACTAAGTAGATAGTATATACTTCTACGATTTTGTTAATTATTAAAATCTAGGTATTAAGAGCTTTTATAATATTAAGAGGAGAAGGCTTTAAGAGTTATTAGAAAATAATATAGGCGAAGGTAAGAAGGTTAGCTTAAAAGACTTCTTTCGTTAAGATATAGAGAGGCTTCTTCTTATTAGCGAGAGGCTTAGATTAACTAATAACTAGCTAGATAAGTTATCTTATTAAAGTGTCGATTACGCGAGCGTATTAATATTTCTTTTTAATAAGAGAGTTAAAGTTATATATCTAGTATATAATATTAGAGTCTATTATTAGATTTAGTAGTTAGATACTAGCTATTTAGCTGTCGATAGAAAGATATTAGCTTATACTTAGAGGTTTATAGACGCTATAAGAAGAGAATATATAGATGCTAGAAAGTGAGAGGTCTTAAGCTTAAGGTCGATTCGAGAGTTATATTAAGGTAGAGAGCTAGAAGGCTAAGAGGCTTATAGAGCTAGATAGCGATAGAAGGCTAGAATAGAAGAGAGGTTAAGAGCCTAATATATTTTAAATCCTTTATAGAATAAGAAAGAAGACCTTAGTATAATATAATATAGTAGAATAATATATAATAGTAGAACTAATCTATTCTTAGAATACTAAGGTAAAGAGCTAAGATAGCTCTAAACGATACTAATATATAGAATTCTACTAGATAGTAAGAGGTATATAATAGGTCTAGAACTAGAACTATTATATATAAGACTAGTATATCTACTATTAGATAGAAGCTTTATACTTAACTTAATATTATATTATATCTAATATCTTTAACTATTCTATTCTTTAGTAATACGTTTACCTCTAAGTAAATAACCTAGTATATTTAAACCTCTTTCTATATACTAACTCTATAAGACTTAGTACCTTTATTAGTTAGTTTAAGAACTATTATATATAACTAGTATAGTATAATATAGTTTATTATTAAGTAGTATACTTTTCCTTACTCTACTATCTACTATCTTTAAGATATATTTTCTCTATAACTAAATATAGAAGTTTATACTTAAGAAGTATAAATTATCTTAGCTATTAAGACTATCTAAACGTCTAAAAAACTTAGTTATCGCTCTACTACGAAAACCTATAAAGTCTCTAAAATAATACTATAATATTAAATAGCTAGCTAAACTTCTTCTATTAAGAGTTATATCTATAGAGTAAGTCTTAGAGTACTCTAGCGACGTAAGCACGTAACCTCGCTTAGTAATATATTAACTTAATAGAACCTTCGAAGAAGTATATATAGTAGAATTCTCTAGAATAAGTAGACTAAGTATATAAGATAGTAAGAACTCTACTCTAGAAAGAATAATCGAATCTTCTTATATATAGACATCTCTATAGTTTAATTTATAGTATTTACTATAAGTTCTAATATTAGATTCGATTCTTAAAATAATAAGAGCCTTTATAGTAATACTAGAATATAAGAGCTATTTATAATAATACTAGAATTTATAAGCCTTTACGATAATACTAGAACTTATAAGCTATTTAATAGTATTTATAGAACTTATAGATAATAGAAGAACTATAGAAAGATAGTATACTAAATAAGCTATCTATCTAGTTCTTATACTATATTTAAGAGTAGTAAAGTTAGTTATTAACTACTTCTACTTAAGAGAATAAAAGACTATAGTTTATAAACGAGGAAGCTTACTTATAGTTAGTCTATAATAATAATAAACCTAGAAAATCTCTTTCTCTACTACTAGAATTCTATAGAGAATCGAATAAGCTAGAAGCTTAGTTATAATAGATATAAGCTAAAATTAAAGTCGACTATTATAGATATACTAAATATATTAAGTTTTAGATACTTAATAGATCGTTATAGAGTAAGACGCTCTATAGAATAGAAGTATAGATACGAGAATAAGATAAGCTAGAACTAGCTAATAGTAATAACTTTCTAGACTATATAGAGTTTATATTTAGAGACTTATAAGCTAAGGAAAGAGTATAACGAAAGCTAGAATCCTTTCGCTAGAGCTTAAAACTATTCTTAGATGTCTTTATAGAATAGTAAGCTTTATTTATAGAATTAGAAGAGAGATTATAGCTCGACGATATAAAGAAACTATCTCTTAACCGAATACTAAGCGATAAGCTAGTTAAGGTAATAATTATAGTTTCTTCTTAACTAGATTTTAAATTCTACTACTCTATTATTAAGGAAATAGATAACTGTCTAAAAGTATATAAAGCTAGAATATACTAGTCTATAAACTAAGGAAACCTTAGAATACTATAGATCTTTTAGAGATAATCTATAAATACTCTTTAGTAAAAATTATATAATAGAGCTACCTATAAAGCGTCTATAGAGAGTATAGATTAGAAACTAGTATCTACGAGAGTCTTAATAACTAGTACTCGACGTACTAAATAGATCTCTTAGAAAGAAAAAGATAATTATTTTCGTACTAGATACTATATCTATTATAGAGCTACTAGTTATTTTACTCGAGTATATCTATACGAACTAGTAAGGCGGCCTATAATAAATAATATAGCCTATAACTAGAAGATAGAAGTCAAGGAAGTAGAACTAGAGTTAGAAAAAGAAGAGCTCTTAGATTCGAAAAACTAGTAGCTTCTATTAGAAACTATAGATAGAAGCGACGAAGAGAGCTATTAGTAATAGATACTTAGAGATAGTTTAAGTAGAAATATATAGATAAAAAACCTCTTCTTATATCAGCTTTAGTAAATAGAGTAGCTACTTTATAAGTCTTAGTAGATTTAGAGTGTTTAGTTTATAGAATTACTTTAAACCTTTTTATCTATTACTATTAACTCTCTTATATATAAATTAAACCTCGACGTCTATAGTTAGTAGAAGAGGTCTTAGAGAATATAGTATTATAGATTATTTTCTTTAGTATAGATATTAGAGAGTACTAGTAAGAGTAAGTTTATATCTATATAGTCTCTAGAATTAAGAACTATAAAATAATTCTAGAAAAGTTATAGTTATAAAGAGAACAAGTATTACTTAACGTAGCTAAAGAATACTTACGCTTCTAGAACTCTAGATTAGAAGTCTATAGCGAACTAGAAAAAGACTCTTATAGTTATAGACTAGTCTTCATCCAGCTTGTGAATGGAGTGACAGGCTCACCTAAAGATATTCACAACTTTAGAAATGTGTGATTCACAGCTCCTCGTTACATGTGAATGGTTATGAGGCGATTTTAATTGAGAGGAAGAGAGACCATTGAATGGTGAGGCCTGAAAGGCAAAAGGATGGGTTGATGTACAGTTTCTATTCTCCTAAGCGAGAACCTTTTTAGACAATTTTCCTGGACCCCCTGCTTTCACCCCCAAGTAAATTTTTAGAAGGACGTTGGGGCTGAACTTTGAAGAAGTTGATTTAGGAAAAAGGAGTAGAAAGAGAACAGGGATTACTTCCGTACACATGTAACTCGCTGAGGTGGTTTATATGGTTGGAAGCAGTGGGGTGCTTTTTTGTTAATGGTGACGCTGGAATTCGTTGTTTGAACAAATGTAGGGGAGGTATAAAGGTGTGGAACAAGCCGGGATTTCATGAAAAGGTTTCTTGGTCGCAAAGTTAAAATTGTCAATTAGGAAAAGACTTCGAGATTGATGCCGACTGATTAGCCTAGGCTTTCGTTATGCCAGGACAAGAACGAGATTGGAAGGATAATTGAGAGACTGAATTCTCTCCCAAGGATTGTGTAAAGAAAGTCCTTGATGAAGAAAACGTGTCGTGAAACTGAAATTGAATGGCGAATTTGTACATCTGGTCCACCTGATAGTGTACCTATGATACATAAAAAAGATATACACCCAAAGACCCAGAAAACGCCTGATATATACCAAGTACACAGAAAGATATGATACCTCTCACTTCCTACCATGTACAAGCTCCTGTACCATCTCCAGGACTCCCCTCGTCCTCCTCTCACTATCCTCAATCATCGAGTTCGCCGCAGGAGGAGGACCTTTCTTCTCGTTCCCCTTCTCGCCCTCCTTCTTCCCACCCCCGAAAATCCCCCCAACCCTCTCCAAAATCCCCTTCCCCTCCTCCTCAGCCTTCTCCACCACCTCCTCAATCTTCCTCTCTACCTTGTCGCCCACCTTCTGCGTCCCCTTAAGCCTCTCCCCCGCTGCCCTTCTCATCCGTTTCTCTCGAAGTGCCTGAAGCTCCTTCTCCTCCTGATCTCTAGCCTCCAACTCCTTAATCCAGGCATCATTCTTCTCCTTGGCCTTACGCTCGGAGACTGCGCCTTCGAATTCCTTGCGCTTCTTGCGGTCCGCGTCCCAGTATATGGAGCCTGCTACCATGGCTACGAGGGTGAATGCTTGGGCCATGATTCGGGCGCGGAACATGCGATTTGTTTTGTTGTGATCGCCAGAGCGGATGGAGCGTTGAGCGCCGATCAGGGCGGCTACTGTTAGGGCGCATCCTATGGGGAAGGGGTGTTAATGTTGATTAATGAAGGGGGTGGGATTGAGGGGAATTAAGAAATCCCGAAATAGATTGTACTGGACGGATTGGAGTTGGAAGAGAGAATGACATACCGAAAGGAATTAATGGTTCCTCCTTAAGGCGTCTGGATAATTTCTGCCAATTGTTTTCTTCGTAGAAATCACTGTAATAGTGGTGCCATAATTAGCTTTGGGCCTTCATTCATAACCGCTCTTCTGGAGGATCGCAAAGTAACTTACGAGTTCCCATCGAAGGACGAGGGGAGCGGGTTTCCCGACATCTTTGAAAAGTACGACAGAACTCCTGGCGCTAATTGACGGACTCGATCGCAAATGTTGTAATTCGAGGGGAAGCAAAGCTCACCGGAGTGGTGAGGTAATGACTTGGATTCTCTTCGGCTGGAAAGTTTCTCCGGGGAGCTTCAGCCACAGGCAAGCCACACTTCTTGTTTTCTCCCATCTGGTGGTGCATCAATCATCACTTCATTAATTCTTTCAAAAGATGATAGTCCTCGTCTGATATCTTCTCTAAGCTCTGGGGCATTTGAGAAATCTTTTTTGATTACAGCTTTCATTTTGACAGCGTTCACGTGGAGGAAAACGTCAGATGTTTACTTTTATCAATAGGTACTCGTACTCGTATTGTGGTAATCTTTCATTTGATAACATGTCCAAGTTGGAGTTTTCTTTCAAATTCCGAAACATTTGAAGAATTAGCTTACCATTAGGGGGTTTCTCGTACTAGGATCGTTATTATGACGTTGGAATAATTAGTCTAGTCTCAAACTAAGATACTCTTCTGAGTCACCACGATCACCTTCAAACATCTCCCTCCAATTTTGATTCAAACACTTATATTCGACACTTTATTACAATACAGCATTTCATAGCTACCCCTCTCTCTAACACCAAATTTGTCTCCCGAATTCTTCTATTCACACTTTCCTCGGGCAACGAGAAGAACATGGAGATTACCAACCCAAGTCTCGGGATGTTCTCCCTTCTACCACCAGAGATTCGGAAAATGATATGGAATCACATCGTCCCACAATTACATCTCCGCCGATCGCTTCCCTGGAGACCTAATCACCACTCACTCTACCAAAATATCCTCCTTGCAAGCCGCCAAATCTTCGCAGAACTAGCCCCCTAAGTTCCACCCGGTTAAAGTGGCAACACGATACAAATTTGCGTCGAACCAGAATATCGACACAACTCATGGATCAAAGTGAAGAGTACCAAAGGAGCGGAATATGGAGCGGAATGGTATCTAAAAGACATACAAGATGCCACCTCCAAGGGCTTTAGTTTAATACCTTGGTACAGGTTGAATGTCAGGATCATGATCTGGGCTCCAAACCAAAAAAATAGTGGTCAAATTATTTGTCTTTATCGGAAAGTGCGGTTACTTATTGAAATACTCAAGCTAGCGAAGAAGGGGTTTCGGTCTCTCAAGGTGCTTTTGGACATACAAATAAGACGAGTTGGTTTGACGGTGCTCAACCCCAGTGCTCCCTCGCAAAGAAAGCCCATCTATTTCCATGGGGAGGGGAAATCCCAGGGACCAAATGGGACTACGACTTCATCCTCCGACTCTTTTTAAGTCTACGCAACGCGAGGAATGCTAGAGTTGTTTCTACTGAGATGTGCAAGGGGCAACGGGAGAATCTAGAGATGAGCTTGAAATTCGAAAATGCCCAAAAGTGGATGGAAAAACAAACAACGTATGAGATAGAGCCAGAAGATAAAGTACTCCAGGAGCACCTTGACCTTCTTTTCCTGAAAGTAGAGCTTATCCTGGATTTACTGCCATCCAAAACGGCGAATATGCTCCGCCTAGAACGCTTTAGCTCTTGGTACACAGACAAGCTGAATGGAAAGTCGCCTTACGCGAATGAACTCAACAGGATGTTGTACCGAAGAGTGCAACAAGATTCAAAGAAGAGTGCAGTGGGGACAATGAATGATCGATACCGAATCATGAGGATGCATTATCCATTGTCGCTTCCCTATCGAAAGGCTTTCCGGAGCTTTAAGCATCACAAGTACCATCAGAATATCCGTTGTAGAGGTTGGAATCAAGACGTGTGGCACTGTGTTTACAGACATGGTATTCCACCTCTGAACCACGAGATTACTAACGAGAGATGTGAGAAATGGAGCAAGGAAAACGATACTCCAACATATAGTAACAAGTTCCAGAGACTAGTCGCTAGATTCAGAATACACTGATTCATTTCCAGTCAGCCCGCTAATTCCATTGGACCTAAACCTCGTTCTTCACCCAAAAACAGACCTCTCCTCAAAAGACCTACATACTCCTAAACTCAAAATAAACTTCAAACCCCCTTTCGAAGAAACCATCCAGACCTTATCGTACCTTCCGAGCTCCTGGATCTGCTGGATCTTCTGGATTTCCTGGAAACCCTCGCCAGGGGCCTTTCTTCCCTGTCCTAATCTCAAATCTCACCCCCCCATTCGTCACACCGGCAGTTTGTCATTTAGCAACCCCGCCTTGGGGGCCATTTCCATCCCCTAAACTCCAAGCCACCTCCTCTCCCGCCGCAATCAGCTTACCTCCTACTGCCCAGTTCGTCTATTTATCAGCGGTGGCACCCAAAAAGCAAGAGAATCATTTTCCTCAACATCACCGAGACGCGCAAGATTCGGAGAGCAACCATACCGCTGGGTCAAAGTCTGGAATTTCATTGACGGGATAACTTTTTCGGTTGCAGGAGAAGGGACGAGAACACCAATGAGTTCGAGTTCCAACTTTCCGATTCTGCAAGGTTTCAAGCTCCGTACTACAACGGGATGTAGTACCTGTAGGTTCGTTCAGCTTCAAGCCTTGCAATCCTTTTCACGCAGAATTTAACATCTACTAATACCCGAGAAATAGGAAGAGAAAAGTGAAATGCGATGAGACGAAGCCAGCCTGCGCCCGGTGTACACGTACCGGACGAACATGCGACGGTTACTCCAAGTCTCCCGTCCGGGGAAGTGGAAGGAGTCCAGGCTCATCTAGGAGATCCAGCCCGCCTAAACCAACGGTAGCTATCACATTACCAATTTTTGAAAATGATGTTCAGAAGCAGTTCTTTGCATTCTTTGTTTCTTGTACGAGTTTGGTTTCGCCGGTGTATTTTGGGAGTGAGTTTTGGTCGAGGAGGGTGTTGCAGTTGAGTCTTTCGGAGCCAGCTGTGCTGTTTGCCATTTGTTCTGTAAGCTTTTTTTGTTCTTCATTCTTGACAGGGTTGGCTGATCGAAGACAGTTGAGTGCTCTTCATCAAGGATTTCATGCCGCTCGATCCAATGCCTCTCCAACTATTAGTGCGGGCGAAGCCCGAAATTTTGCATTGCAACAATATAACAAAGCTGTCAGTCACACGCACAAGCTGATTTCCGATAGTCTGAACGGCTCGAGGGAAAAGTTTATCCAGGGTCTCGTGGCGTGTATTCTTTTCGTCTGCTTTGAGAATTTGATTGGCGACTACAAGATGGCGCGGCTGCATCTACAACATGGACTTAAGCTACTGGCCGCCAAACCTTCTCGCTGCGATTTTCAGCCGGGGGCTGACGAAGAAAATGATACTATCCCTTCAGATATCGTACAGGTCCTTCATCGATTGGACCTCCAAGCTATGTCTTTTGCCGATGACGAAGCGCCATATGAACACTCACCCAGTCAGGCCCTTTATCTCGCTGATACATCTGTTCGCTTTATTTCGTTAGAACATGCAACAAATTGTCTTGTACACAACTTCAAATGGATATTTCGCAACGCAACATATTGGGAGCCAAATTCCATTCCAGCAGAAGAGTTGGAAGCAGCTCGAAGGGCGTTACTACAATGGGAAATCAACTTTCAACACCTGGTCATCTCATTCGACAAATACACCAGGAAGAAACTAGAAGGGGCTACCAACGTACTACAGATGTATTCTAAAACCATGACAATCCTCATTGCTACTGGGGTATTGGGTGGAGAGACGAGAAACTACGAATATGAAAGCATATTCCAGGAAGTTGTCAACTTTGGAAGAAAGGTGTATGAAGGGGGAAAGGAATTCAGTACACAAAATGGGACCGACATCTTTACCTTTGAGATGGGAGCTATCTTCCCGCTGTTCTTTACTGCCGTCAAATGTCGAAATGGACGTCTTCGGCGGGAGGCAGTGAAACTTCTGAAGGAAATGAGACGGCAAGAGGGATCGTGGACCAGTGTTGCTGCTGCGAGTGTTGCGGAGTATGTTATTCGTGTTGAGGAAGAAGGCGGAATCATCGATCGGATTGTTGAGACTGATCATGTTCAGGTAGTACATGTTAAGGCCAACATCGAGTATCGCGTGGTTGAGGTGAACTGTTTTCTGAGGACGAATACCCCGGAATCGCCTTGGTGTTGTCGGGGCGAGGTGGTATCTTATTGAGATGAAGCTCTTAGAAACGTTGAGGTACGGATATATAAAGTTGTTGATAAAGCAGAATACCATGAATATACGAATTGATTCGATGAAATAGAGTTCACGAAGGGTTTAGCAGACAGGGGTTCAGTGATAAATAATTGAATGTCTAGATGACAGAGATGCCCTTCTTGTTTCTTCTCAGACCTAGGTAACCATTTGCCCACCTACGTACCGGTACCCTCGTGACGGACTAGGAAAAGTGGCAGTAAATAGATATTCGTACCTGCCTCTCTAGCTTGTTGTCTTAACTCTGTACAATAGGTAGTTAAGCATATGGTGAATATGTAGTTGTGATTATCACAAGCTCTCTGCGGTGATCCAGGTACATCCAGGCCAGGACAATCGGAAGAAAATTTTCCGATCCGAGACCCGTTGTTTACTGTCAGGGATGGCCATATAGCTCCGAAGTCGCCCAAAAAAGGATTGTGCCCCACCATCGTCAGTCACTGCCAGGCAGTCAACAAATCTTGTATCCCGCCATACACCAAGTCGAAATATTCTCAAACCGATATACGTAAAGATGGAGAACCGGGCGCAAGTCAATGGCGACACCCAAACCAACGGCAATGGCACCGTATCCCCATCAGCTTCCAGACCAAGAACTCCAAGTCTCAATACCCTCTCATTGACAGAATATTCTACCAACCCTTCACCGCCGAACGAGATCAACAGAAACAAGATTGATGGCGTTGTTCCTGCGGTATTTTTATTGCCAAATGGATATCCTGATGTTTGTAGATCCTATCATCCTCATCAATCAATGCGATTGAAGCTTACTGGGTTCAATTGATAGTATCTACGACTTATTCTCACCTCACGAGTTTATGAAGTCGTCAAAGAGACCCCGCTCACACCAGCAATCAATTTGAGCAACCGACTAGAATGCAGTGTCCTATTGAAGAGGGAGGACCTACAGCCGGTGTTCAGCTTCAAGCTGAGGGGAGCATACAATAAGATGGCACATTTGGATCCCAAGGTTAGCTGGAAGGGGGTGGTGGCATGTTCTGCTGGTAAGAGTCACCACCAATATTTTCTTTCAAGCTAAAAGAAGCTAGGAAACCACGCTCAAGGTGTTGCATACTCGGCACGAAAACTCAAGATACCCGCCACGATCGTTATGCCTAAGGGCACACCCAGTATTAAACATCTCAATGTTTCACGGCTGGGGGGCTCGGTGGTACTGCATGGCCAAGATTTCGATGCAGCAAAGGAAGAATGTGGGCGATTAGAGAAACTCCATGGGCTCACGAATATCCCCCCTTTCGATGACCCATATGTTATTGCTGGACAGGGCACAATTGGAATGGAATTGCTGCGACAGACAAATATTCAAAAGCTGGAGGCTATATTTTGCTGTGTTGGTGGGGGAGGATTGATTGCTGGCATTGGAGTTTACGTTAAGCGTATTGCTCCACATGTCAAAATCATTGGTGTTGAAACATATGATGCCAATGCTATGGTCCAATCGCTGGAAGCTGGGAAAAGAATAGTGTTGAAGGATGTCGGACTCTTTGCCGATGGTGCTGCAGTCAAAAGCGTCGGAGAGGAAACCTTCAGAGTGTGCCAAGATGTTGTAGACGAGGTCATCCTAGTTTCTACGGATGAGACTTGTGCGGCCATCAAGGACGTTTTCGAAGATACCCGTTCCATTGTCGAACCAGCAGGAGCTCTGGCACTCGCCGGACTAAAGAAATATGTTGCAGCAAATCCTTCAGCGGATACCTCTCGACAATTGGTTGCCATCGCATCAGGAGCAAACATGAATTTCGACCGACTGCGGTTCGTCGCAGAACGTGCTGCTCTCGGAGAAAAGAAAGAAGCTTTGATCATGGTCACCATTCCGGAAAGACCAGGAGCATTTTCAGAGCTTATCAAGACCATCATGCCTCATATGGTAACGGAGTTTTCATATCGATACGCAACAGGCGATAGTGCAAATATTCTTATTGGTATTTCGCTTACCTCCCCTGCATCACAACGAGATGCTGAACTAGCCTCGTTACTCGGGCGTATTGTATCTGGCGGAATGACTGCCGTGGATCTTTCGGGCGACGAGCTTGCAAAATCCCATGTTCGATACCTGGTTGGAGGTCGATCGGGAGTTGAACATGAACGCTTATACATGTTCAACTTCCCGGAACGACCAGGAGCTCTCGAGAAATTCCTTACGACATTAAGACCCAAATACAACATCTCGCTCTTCCAGTACCGAAACGCAGGAAGTGATATTGGTAAAGTCCTTACTGGTATCATTTGTCCGAATGACGAACTTGATGAACTGGAATCTTTCCTGAAGAGGATCGGATATCCGTGGGAGGATTGCACCGAGTCTGAGGTCTTCAAGACTTTCTTGAGACCATGACTTAAAATTTGATTTTTAATCTTGGGTGGTATTGTGAAATAACAAGAACTTGGGGTTAGCGTTTGGAGTTGGGCGGTTCTGATTTCTTCGATATCGGGGATAGTGGTATATACAAGAAGAGGTTTATCCTAGGTAATGGATTCTTTAAAGGACTTGTTGAAGTGTTGGTCACGTTAGACTGGCGCATAATAACACATCGTGAATTGAGCAAAATCCTTATTAATTTCTTCCGCTAGATCGACAGTACCCTTCTTAAATAAGTATAATCTCTCTTGTTTTTCTAATTATGCAATTTAGTGCATTTTTTCTGGGTTGCAAAATTGTTAGTGAGGTGGTGGGCTTCATCAAAATTCATGCCCCAAAAACAAGGCCATAATTCAGCCCAGCTGGACCGAGAGAGCAAGTACCTAAATTTCGTAGGTATCACCCGCAACCCATTCCCAGACCCAACAATCATTCCGACTCCTACCTACCTAGGTACACAACTCAATCAATTGAAGCTTCCCTCCACCCAGCCATTCAACACAAAACGAAAAGAAGGGAAAAAAATGGCACCTTCATTACGGACCGGCGTACTAGCCCGCGCATCGCGTTCCCTCCTCCTCCCCTCGATACAGACACCAATTTTCCGAAGCTCGGTCGCGAATACCATGCGAACCTTCTCAGCGCTGACGAAGGGCAACGCTACGGCGTCGTGGAGGAGTGCTGCTTGGGAAAATGCTAGTTTGGGGGTGAGGAGTGCGGTTGGGGGGAATGCTGGGGGGATCATGGGACAAGTGAGAGGGATGAAGGTTAGGAGTTCTGTTAAGAAGTTGTGTGAGGGGTGTAAGGTATGTTTTTTGCCTGTTTTTTTCTCTTCTGGTTCTGGATTGTGAGGGGGTGGTATTAGGGAGGTTTTTCTGGGGTTGCATTGGGACTACGGGGAGGAATTGCTTGGGTGTAAGGGAGTTGGTGGATTGTGAAGCGGAGGATTGATTCTTTTGGGAATTTTGACTGTTCTTTGCCAGGTGCTTTGTAGGGAGGGGGAGGGAAGGGAAAAGAATGGGTTGCTGGAGGCATTGGACTTTCTTTTCAATTATTGTTCATGGATTACATTCGGGCATTGAACTAAGACTAACATTTTCCAAATAGAGCGTCCGGAGAAAGGGAGGCAAGAAAGGAAGAGGACATGTTTATATCATCTGTTCACTGAATCCTAAACACAAGCAGCGACAAGGGAAGTGATCCCCGCTCAAAACGAACTACACAAGACGACCGAAGAATATGCACTCAGGTGGTGGATTTATACATATGGGGGAGAGGGTTTGTAAGATATTATTGTGGCATAGATTGGGCGTTGAAGAAGGGTATTCTGTTATTTCGAATTTCAGCGGGGGGTGATGGAGGGGAATGCGGGTGGTGGTGGCCGAAACAGAGATTTTGAGGGAAAAAGTGCTGATGGATTTTCTGGAATGAGGAAGATGGAGGATGTGAGGCGATGTATATTTTGATGTACTGTTTGTACTGTATGGGGATTGATACATTGGGGGTGGAGCATTACTGGCATGTGTGCTTAATTGACCTCACCTCTTCCACGTCAAAGACGCACTGTGTTTGCTATCGGTTATTTTCTGGGCTGGATTCATGAATCTTGATTCATGAGAACTTGATTCCTCGGAGTCCGAAAGGGCAAGGGGTAAACTCCCTTCTAACGCAAATTCATTAGGTCTCTCAAATTCAAGCAACTACAGTGCCTATATTTATTTTTGTTCTCTTTGCATGCTCCCATGGATATGTTTCGATGCTTCGATGATTTCTTTCGCCTGAGTATTACCAGAGACAGGACTCTTTTATATTTGCAACGTTGGACGACATACGATTAACGTAAGTCAAGAAATCACGCTTCCCACCAAGTATTCGTGGGTAAACCGTACTTCAACGCAACTTCATGTAGGATTTTTCGATTATTCTTTCATTATTTCGTGTTTAGCTGTGGCGTACAGCTGTGGCGTACAGGTGCCCGACAGATGCTAGCTCGTGGGTTATTTGTAACTAGCTATATTGGAATGCACGATCTCTGCTTCGTAATTGACGAACTTATTATTTCTTGCTCGTTGAGGCGGCTTAGGAGGAAAACATGGGGGGGAAATTGCCGATCACGAAAGTTAGTAGATTCGTTAGGTAACCAACTAGACGATTTCCGCCTTTGACATTTGTAGGTTCGGAACGAGATTACACAAAATTACTACAATAAAGACAAACTGTGATAATCCATTAACTTTGTACAGGAACTTGGTAGTAGCTTATAGTATGAGATTCTGTTACCCAATCTATAAATAGCCATGTATCAACTTTTGGTTCTTGTACTTCTATAATTGCATATATGAATACGGTCTTATTCTTGCTGGAGAAGGAACCCTAATACGAAGCAAATGGAGGTACAACAAAGATATGTTGAACTTGTTCCAGCAATTGGTGGGTGGCCTCTCAATAGCACCATGCAATACTTGGCTTATGACAGCAACATACCTACCGGGATCCCATATCTCGTTACTGACAAGCAATATGATTTTTCTAACTCTATATATCGCTTCTCAAATGTCGTCAAAAGAAAGAAAGTTGTCACGGGCTTCCAGTTGGTGATGAGAAGAAAATCGGAAAGAGCAGAATTCGATTGGACGTCCCCATGGTATCTTATGTGCACACTAACATCTTACAAGCAAACAATAGGAAAGACAGACATCTCAGCAGAAACAGAAAAAATCAATTGACTTCCTTCTCATCGGTCCCTCGATCTCCTCCCATTCATTCAATTTAGCCATCCAAAACACAAAATTTCTACCCTCCACCTTCGAGCGCATCACACAACCCTCAGGGCCCCATTCAGTGACCACTGGTGGTCATACCTGCGGGGGCTTGATATCCTTGATTATTAACAGCTCTGTTCTTGGCGATAACCTCTTTTTCCTGCTGAATGAGCGAGCAGCATTGGCAGAAGAAACTGAACAGGCAATCGGTGACGTTATCGCCGCGGATGTTGTGGGTTTCTCGGATCTCGGTTCGTTTCATCCATGTCAGAAGCCAACTGAGATGGAAGCAGTTTGCTCTGTGGAACAGATAGTGGTTAGTTTTTGGTTCTGGACAAGTAGAGGGAGACCTATGTGATGGGGGTAGAACAGGAAAACGGAAGTGATAAATGGGAGAAAAGGGAACCTTACCCAGCCCACATCAAACAATCATTGTTGATGCTCTCATAGTTTGCTAGTGTAGGATCGCGGGTTCGAGCTTGGGTTTTTCCGTAGGTGAAGCATGGGCAACACCAAGTTTTAAGGCCTAATTGATACTTGTTAGTTGCGATGAGATGAAGACCTCAGCTAGGGAACTGACAGAGAGAATCTTCGCCTTGGAAGCAGTCGAAAAGATCACTTGACCATTCTATCTCGCCGGTGGGGGTTTTGGCTTGTTGGTATGTCATTTTTGTCGAAAGGCCCTTTGGCTGTGGGAGAGAGGATTTGAGGTCGGACATTTTTGGAGATCTTTTGGTATTTCGAAATAGTTGAAGTTGGAAAGTGGCTTGTGGTTGTAATTTTCCAAATAGTATCTTAGTCTAAGAATTAAGGGGGGGCGTGGGAATGACTGTGATGAATAGAAGAGGGTGGTGTGAGTATGGTATGATGAAAGGAATGTTAGTCCTTACCACAGTTGGGGGACCAACAACCTTATAGAATTGTTTGAAAGGCGCTAAGATGTTAAATCCAATGGTCAGTCCTGGAGCCTACGAACCCGTCTTGGTACTCTCGAAACGGCCCATTGTTGCAAATCCATCATTTCCACTCTCTTGATAATAAGATAAACCCGAGGCCGTGCAGAGACCTGGGGCTGGGGGTCAGATTATTCACGGCATACTGGGGTAATTTGGGGAAGCGCCATGTGTGAATTGCTGGGGTTACACATGAATCCGGTAGTCGAATTAGACGTTTGCGTCAAGCTGAAGAATGGTGGCTTGTTTCGACCTTTCAGCTGATGCTTTCCGTGAACTTCGAAATCACCCGGTTGCTTATTCTAGGGTTTTTTCGGTATAAGCCGTTGCGATGAATGCGATTAAGTTTTCGGAAGATAGTTGAAATTCAGTGTTCTGTGCAGCTCGTTAATTTCATTCTCCTTCAGCCCCGGTTTTTATAAGGGGAACCCCCAGGCAAGGAATATTGAGCTTCGAAGCTTACTTTTTACCCTTTTGCTAAGAATAACATATTCTGCCTCTACTTTGGTTCCGTTTCGCAGGATCTTAGGAGGCGGTGAAAATTCGTCTTTTGCATACCCCAACTTTCCGTAGAATCTGTTGGCTTTTTCGTTGCTGGTGAAACAAGTCAACATGACCTTTTCGGTACTGGGGATTTTTCCCGCAATGGCTTCAAGCATCCGTATCAAAGTAGTACCAAGTCCCGTACTGCAGATCAAGTCGGTCAGCACGGAGGGATTTTGGGGAGATTGACGAGGTTACCCTTGTAGGGCTGAAGATAGATGGATTTCATAACAATATAGGACTGGGTAATCGTCTTCCAAAGTCGGCATGAAGGAGAGGAATCCCTCGACGTGGTCCTGGTAATCTCTGATGAGAAGATATTTTAGGTCCAGCAGCTTCATCTCCTTCTTCTTTGACCGAGGTTTCCATCCGTCCTTTGACTTTTTGTAGTCTTCGTAGCTAGAGCTGTGTATGAGATTGAAGCATGTATCAAAATCGGAGGTTGATAATGCGTTCGGAGGCTGAAGTGTAATCTGGTATTCAGCATTCGTCTTGGGATGAATCCATGTTTTCCATTCTCCGCTGCAACAGAGTAAGTTTGGTTCTCAATGACACGAATTCCGTTTCGAAGGCAAAAAGAAAAGGATTCTATCAGGGGATATATTTCAACTTGAACCTCAACATACCCTGTCGGGAGATAGTCTTGAATAAACAGCTCCGGGGACTTTGCATTTGCCACATCAATTGGGTCTATTTGGATACTCATAATGATAGGCTGGATCGACCTTTCTTGGACTCTGGTGTTTTTGTGCTGTGTTGATGTTGGTGGTAACCTTACCCAGAGGTGACCCAACCTCCGTACCTACTACGGTAGTAAAGGTTAGACAGACGCCTGCTCCACCTAAACTCGTAACTTGACGCGAGCCTCACCACCGAACCTCCCATAACACCCCCCCTTACCCCCTCCCCGGATCTCTCTCTTTTTATAATCATCTCACATGCCACCATGTTCGACATTTCATATGCCGATCTGTAGAACTCTTCCATCATGGCCTCAAACCTCCCGAATTCCTAGAGCGTCTCAGCTCTGCCCATCGCGAGCACGAACATATGCCTCCAAACCAGGCTCACCGAAACGACCAAGTCGATTCGGAGAGAACCCCATTAGTCTCGACCATGCAAGTTGTTCTCCGGCCTCCATTATATATTACTGTAATTGCTAACTTGCGTCTAACAGTTCTTAATGCGTGGCCGCGTCCTCTCCCTCTACCGCGCCATAATCCGAGGATGTCGTAAAATCTCCAATTCAAGCTCCAAAAACGAGATGTTAGAAATGGCTAGATACGAATTCAAGAGAAATAAGGATGTGCAGGATCTTGTGCGTGGTTGGCCCCTACTCCAGTTCATTTTCTGGCTTGCGTGGTAGCAAAGAGGGTGGAATGCTGGAATGAAGTGTGACAGCTAATGATTTGGTAGACGCAGATTCGGTATCTTCTTTCGACCGGCAAGACACAGTGGGAGGGGATGGAACGTTACATTGACGGAATATAAATCCTCGACTAGATGCAGAATGAAGAGTCTAGGGGACGACGAGAAACAATACCAAGAAACCACATCGGATACCAGTCCGGCTATTCAATACCATGTAGAATTCTGCTTGGTTGGCACTGAAATTTCGCGCCTCCCTTTTAAACAGTACCTCTCGGTTTCTCTTTTGCACTTAGAACCCAACAAAAATTCGGAGGAATAACTATATATTAAAAAGCAAGAAAGTCCCAACTGACACAAACATCACGAAAAGGCACGGAAATGCCCATTGAAACAAGAATATTACCTTTCCCGAGCCAAATCATTTAATCGACATCACCAGTCGTACCTATCACTCAGTGCTATCTTCTACCCCGGTCTCGTCCTCTCCGGTTTCACCACCAGTTACTTCATCGCCGGTCACTTCGTCTCCCGTTTCTCCCGTGAAGGAATCCCCCGCTTGATCATCCGACGTTCCTTCTGTGGATGATATCCCCGTACGGTAATATTCTGTCACGCTCTCTTCCCTGGCTTCTCTTCTTGTCCTTTTGCTACTTCTTGTTTGCGTGATATGTTGAGTGTCGGCATTTCTTTTAGTTGAACGTCCTTCCGATGTCTTCTTGCCCGGCTCGGGTAACTTCATCTCAAATGGATCAATGTTCAGTTTGGCACAGACATCTTGAATTTCCTGTCCAGTCATATCTTTAAACTCCTTGCCAGCTTTTTTTGCTATGGCAGCATGAGCTTCTTCCACCTGCTCTTGGCGCTGAAGATATGCTTCCCTCCTCTTGATATTCATGATCTCCTCCTGTGTGTAGTAATTCTCGAGGATGTTGGGATCTGGGGCGTTGGGGAGTTTCATCATTTCTTTAATCTCTCTCATTCTGTTTTCATAGGGTGTCCTCGACTTGGGAACAAAATTTGATGGCAGTTCAGGAAGAGCTGGAATAAAACGTCCAGGGGGAGGCTGATCTTTTCCGCCATTCTTGATTTGGAACTCAGGTACTATGCAACATTAGCGTGAAATCATTCAATTAGGAAGGGGGAACACACTGTCCGCCAATTCTTGGTTCATTCTCCAAGATTGAAACGCTTCCTGATATGGCGTTTCACCAAATGGAAAGAATGGTGGCTCGTTACCGCCACGATATATCTCTCCTGGGCGTTGTTCTGGCTCTGTGACCCTGACTTTCTTTGCGTCGCTCTTTTGCGCCACAACCGGCCCGGATGATTTGATGGCGAGTTGAGTTGCTTCCGTTTGGCAACCCACGGGGTATCGACGCATGTTGAAAAACTTCCTTGGACCGACCGTGACCTGGATCTTTTCCCCGCCAACCTCCAATTCCTTTGTCACCGGGATAAGTCGTGGGGCAGCAAAATCCCAGACATGCTCGTTTTCGGGGAAGCGAGATTCCCAGTTGTTGTTGTTCTCTTCCAAGATTTGAATTTGTATCAAGATAGCTGCTTGTTGTTCCGTCATGTTCTCAGGGTCGTTATCCTTAAAATACAGCTTGGCCCTTTCAGCGAGATCTGGCGCAATTGTATGCAGTTCCAGAGCAATTTCTTTCAGAGTTTCTGATGGGCCAAATTCTTCAGCGTATGAAGAAAGTTCGTTGGGTTTCAGGTTTTTCATGAAATCGTCTTCGGTGATTTTCAACCCGCCAATTTGTTCTTCCAATTCATCGTCGAAGTTCCCAGGATAAACCGCGATAGTCTCCAACATATTCTTGATAAGACGACCGAGGTTCATTGAAAGCTGCTGAAGGTATTCGTATTTATTAGGCTGCACAATGGGTGGCCCAATTGTCCCACCAGCATCGTACTGAACCTCGTAGCGGCCGGTAGTCTCGTTAGGCTCCACGCCAGGTGATTCTTTTATCGAATTCAAGGAAAGGACGTATTTGTTTTCTGGGTGGCCCTGGAATGGAATCTGAGATATCATTTCCTCGCCTTTCATCTGGTCATCGTAGCTAGAGCTTGTAAGCACGTTCTATATCATGAGAAATACCTTTAGAATACTTACTGAATCATCTCTGCAACTCTCATTGCTTCGAAATACCGCTTCGCCTCCTCCTCCGCCCACAGAGTAGGGGCTTTGGCGGCTATCCGTCGATCGTTCATTTCTTTCAAGATTTTATTTATTAGAATACCCTCCTTGGATCTCACATGTGGCATGTGCTTTTGCTGCTTGAACGTTTCCTTGAAAGACTTATCCTGGAAGAGTGGAATTGGTGGTTTGGGATCATCAATTTCCCAAAATGGGATTTCTCCTGTATTCAGAATATCATTCAGATCGTGGCGGAATTCTTCAAACCTCGCCTTGGGATATGGCGTGATTTCATCATCGTCTAAGTCTTTTTCCAATGTATCCCAAGACGGTCCGGATATCTCCTCCAGCAGAGCAATTTGCTCGTTTGTCAACTCGAGAGTTTTCTTTGGATCAACTAGAGGGTGTGGTTCACCGAACTCCCACCGGAGACCTTGATCTACTACAACGAGCATACGAGTCATCAAGGGTCTTGGTGCCTCCTCATTTGCCACGGCCATACGTTTGTAGATTGTCATGTAATCATCTTTTGCTCTTTCGATGGTTTCTTGGAATTGCTCAAGTGTGGCAACTGTGAAAGGTCCCTTGAAATTCATCGGAGGATCCAACAGACCACGTCGTTGAGAAACGGCTTTCGCGCGAGCAATCTTGTATTCAAAGTCCTTCCGTTCGCGGTACCTTGCGAGCTTATCCGTAAAATAGAAGGGCTCTAACTCGACTGGTCTATGAGAAGGGTCCAGTGGAATTGTGAGGGGAAGTTCTGGGATGTCGGCCCAATCGACGTACGGCCCGGGGAGCTGTACAATACGAAATTTGTCGTTGGGTCGGTGTTGTTCTTGATTGCCGCAGAGGAGGTTCAGACCAAGTTCAATGGCAGCTCGTAAAATGCCTCTTCGTTCGGCTTGAGGGGTGTAGTCGATGTTGGTCTTGGTCTTGATCTTGGTCTTGGGCGCTTCGATTTCTTTTTGGCGAGTCGCTTCCGAATCTTTATACAGAGCACTCATCCTTTCCACTCTATTTTTCGCTTTCTCTTTCCTTGCGGCTTGGGAAGCATACGATTCTTGAAATGGGATATAAAGTGTGCCTCCCCGAAGACCCGGCTCCCCACAAGGTGGAGCCATCACAACCGCATTGATGTTTTCTTGCCAAAATCTTAGGACTGGGTACAAAAGCTTGCCTTTAAGTGCATACGAGCGGTTCCTTTCTTTTAGGGTCAGTGACTTCTTCTTGTAATCAAGCTCATACCACTCCTCAAGCTCATCCGAAAACGATTCACCAAGATGTGGTACCCATGCCAAAAGAATCACAAATGGTAGCTGCTCACTTTTCTCCAAATTGTATTGAAGGTAATTTTCGTGGTCTTTTCCGTAATCTAGGAGTCGATTTGCGACATCTACCATCGTTCTAGCTGTTGGTTCGGCCTGGGTGCCGTTTGGGAAAATGAGCACGCCCAGGGTCGCTGGGAAGGCTTCTTCGCGCCATGTACTGTCACTTTCGAGGATACATTGGACCCCGCCTAATTTCTGAACCCAATTGTACCACATGCTCACACTCTCCTGATACATCCGGGATTTCGTCAAAAGATCAGCCTCTTTAATCTCGAGATCATTCAAGTGGCCTTGTAGATGAGGCGCATGCTCATTTTTTGCTAATGCATGATTCCTCTCCTGACCAATTTTGGCTTTGGTTGCATCTACTTCTTTCTTCTGATCCTTGACAGCAGCCCAGCGTTCCTTTATCACATCGGGAAAGTGATCGTGCATAAGGATTCGAAGGCGCTCTTCTCCCTTATCTGTTCTCATTTTTCCCTTGGCGAGGAGGGAATTCAATTCTTTTTCTCTTTTCTCAACTAGCCGTGAGAGAACTTGTTCCGGTGGTCGTCCAAGGGTGAGAGGCAGGGGCATTGCTTTTCGATACCACGGTTCTTCGTCTTCAGGTTTGATGGGTCCATTGGGGAGTCCTTTTGTGGAATGCATCCAATAAGGGATCCAAGCGGGTTCTCTCATCGCCCAATCGTAGGCTCGACCTTCCACGAACAAGAGGTTCGTAGCATCATCTAAGAGCTCGGGATCTTGATTACTATCCCTCCCCAGAGCCTCGATGAACCCCGCATAGTTACCTGACCTCTCTATGCAAAATGGTGGATCTTCGTCCCTCATCTGCTCCTCGACTCCCATCGCCTCTCGCTCTCTCTGCAACTCCTCTACCTGACTTCCCGTGAGAAGTCGGTTTGAAACGGGCTTTATGAGAGGCTTGGTCCCGCAACTAGTATCAATCCAGCCTTTTTGTACACGGTCATCCCACTCATGATGGGTTTCCGCCATGCTTCTGACGTCGCGGTAGAGTTTGTCATCGAACGAGAAGTTTTGGTCTTTGATGTAGGCGAGGTATTCATCTATCTCCGCGAGCTTCTCACGGAACCCTAGGCAGCGATTTGGGTCTTCATCCGCGAGGAAATTCCTTGCTTCTTCGAGGCGATGTTTGATGGGTGGCTGGGGGTGGCCTTTGAATTGTTGTTCAAGGGGTGGCGGCGGTTCTTCATCGGAGGGATTCTTCCCACTGAATCTTCAGTCCATGATTAGTTCTCTTACATTGTAATCAAGGAAGTCACTTAGTCTGTAGTGAGCGGGCCATACAGGTTTTTGAGAGGTTCACTCCCCGGTGTCGGGTTTGCCAGGTCAGTCTGATTCGACATTTTGAAGTCGTTGTTCTGTGGTACGGGTCGGACTCTCGCGCTTTTTGGTTGAGGGCAAAGGGCTCTCTTTTGTAATTGCTCAATTGTTGCTGATGATCACGGAGAAGGGGGATGAGTATCTACGCCGGGTCGTTCTGGCTTTGTCGCGAGATGTCTAGTTCATCCACCTCCTTCCCCTCTTCTTCAATGAGATTCCGGACAGCAAACAATCGCGCCTATTAAGCTTTGGCAAAGTATAGGTATAAAGGAGTTTGGTGGAGTGGAGGACTTGTTGTCTTTGCGTATAGGATTTTCCTTCTCACGGACAGGTCGCAATGATGGACAAAAGGGGGTTGGGGACGGGTAAACAACATGCATTCCTCAAAACACAAGCGGAAAATGAATCGACAATCGCTGGAATGTTGCGTCAGCGAATGAGAGTTGCAAATTCCCCCGAACTTCGTTCTTTTGGATTCCACTTCTGTATTGAATTCCAACTTGGAGAAACTATCAACTAGTTGACACTGGTTTAGTGTTTCTAACCACTCTAGAAAACACGGGGCTCGCCGATTGAAATTTTGAGTATCGATGTACATACGCGACGTAAACGACACACGAGGAAATCAATGTCTGAAAGCAGCTTTTAGTGTCCCGCGATGAACAAAGGACTTGGGAATCGTGAGTCTCGCTTAAAGATGAAGATCCTTAAAGAAAAAAATCTACTTTTTCAGAGTTAAAGCCTCTACAGCCAATCACACCGCGCAATCAACAGCATAGTATATAGAAGTATTACAGGTCTAATAGTAATTAAGTAGAAGTAGAAGGTCGTCTATATCTAATATAGGCTTTAACTTAACTATATTATCTAACTCTAGCGTATTAATATACTATAGATATTAGTAACCTTAAATAAAATATAAATAGAGAATAGTATATCTTTAGAGCCTCTTTTCTATTATTAGTATCTATATAATAGCTCTTCTCTTAGTTAAATAACATTTTAAACTATACTATATATTACTATATTATATCTCTCTTATTTACTCTATTCTTATTATAGATATACTAGAAGAATACTAGTATAGTTTCTCTAGTAGAACTATAGGCCTTCTTCTAGCTTCTATATAAAGAGTACTAGCGTAGCCGCTAGAGAGTTACCTACTTAAATAAACTCTTTATTAAGTAACTCTATTAGAGTTTTATAGAGTACTAATAGCTTATTCTAGAATATATTATAGAGTAGCCTCTATAGAATAGTCTCTTCTAATTCGCTATCTATTTATAAAAACTTAAAACTATAATTAATCCCTTCTCTATATACTAGTAACTTATTCGCTTCTCTTCTATCGAATACTAGATAGAATTCTAGACTTATCTAGCTAGATAGCTTTATTTATAGGTCTATATACTTCTTTTCTACTAACGCTTTCGTAATATCTATAAGGCTAGCTATAAAGACCTATAGCTTCTATTTCTAGTCTATAAGAAAACGAAAGACAGCCGCGCTTATCTATTTATAAGAGTAAGAGTTTTCCTCTAGCTTACTATAGACTTCTAGTCTAGAGTCTAAGAAGTGTAAGTATTATTTAGCTATATTAAGTAATATTAATTTCTTTTATAACTATAACTTTTCTAGAATTATCTTATAACCTTTAATTCTAGAAACTATATAAGTATAGACTTACTTCTACTAATATTCTCTAATATCTATATTAAAGAATATAATCTATAATATAGTATTCTCTATAACACCTTCTACTAACTATAAATTATTAGAACTTATAGTAAATACTATAAATTAAACTATAGAGATATCTATATATAAGAAGATTCGATTATTCTTTCTAGAGTAGAGTTCTTACTACCTTATATACTTAGTCTATATAGTCTAGAGAGTTCTACTAAGTATACTCTTAAAGGTTCTATTAAGTTAATATATTACGATTAATATATTATATTACTAAACGAGGTTATATATTTATATCGCTAGAGTACTCTAAGACTTACTCTATAGATATAACTCTTAATATTACCTCTCTCTCTACTCTTATAGATAGATATCTAGAGCTACTATATTATCTAATTTAGTAGTAGGTTTCTATATTAGATTTATATAGCTAATTTATTTAACCTTATACTTAAGACAAGTATAAGAGCCTCTCTCTAGAAGCCTCTTCCGCCGCTAGTCTAATATTCTCTCTACTTACTACTCTATAGAATCATCTACTAAGATTATAAGCGATTAAGCGTCGTCTATAATTTAACTAGATAGTAGATTCGTAGTAGCTAGCTATAACAAGTTATTACGTTTTCTTGAAAGTTATATATATATATAGTTTACGCTTATTATACTAACTAGAGGTTTAGGCGCTCGAGTACTTAAGAACTCCTACTTACTCTTCTTAGAAAGTAAGCTTTATACTTAAATAAATACTTTAATACCTTCTTCTCTATCTACTATAGCGTGACTATGTCTCTAATTACTTTGTAGCTTAATAGTTATAAGCCTAGTCTAGTACTATAACTATAATTATACTTCTCTACATAAATTAATATATAATAAGTATATTATAATTATAACTATTACGCTGTTATAGTATAATCTACACCTTCTTTACTATCTACTAGGATAGCGAGCTCTAGCTTTAATAATAATATACGCGAAATCTCTCTTAGAGCTTAAAAGAACTAGCTAGACTAGTTCTTAATACTATAGATTAACGCTGTTTAGAAGGGAGTATAGAAATACTTTAATCTGTTAGCTCTAAATATATCTAATATATTAACTAAGCTTAAGCTAGTCTTAGTTAATACTCTTATTTAAGAGTATACTTAAAGGAGATTTAAGGCTTAGGTTACTATAGTATTATACGCTCTAGAAGTATATAATACTCTCCTAGAAAGTAAGTAGAAAGAACTATAAATTCTAACTCTACCTACTCTCTAAGGGTTTCTAGAGTCTACTTTCGAGGATATAAGGAAAGAGTATACTACTTAGAGTAGAGACTTTATAAACAACTCTACTAAAAGAATCTAACTCTAGAGAGGCTACTAAGTAGTAGTTATATAGATCTAATAAACTGTTAAGAAAAGGCGCTTATTTACTATTTACTAGAAGCTTGAAAACCTTAGTATTAATAGAACCTATATCTAGTAGAATATAATTTAAGAATTCTAGAACTAAATAGAGCTTAACCTAGCTACTACTTAAGTACTTACTAAGAAAACATACTATATAGTACTCGATAGCGCCTTAATAAAGTTAGTAGACCTAGTTAAATAGATATAGAAATAGAAATTTATATACTAAGGATACTTATTCTATAATATTCTAGACGTTAATAAACTAGAATATAGTAAAGATTTTCTATACACGTGTCTTTATATAAGATTAATATAGGCCTAAAACAAGCTTAATAAAAGGAAGTAAGATATAGTTACTAGAATAATATATATATTAACTAAGACACTCTTTAATATATTTTAAGCTCTTCTCTAGAACGTCTACTAATCTTAAAAGTACTTAAAAGAAGGAATCTATATAATAACTAAGTACTTAGATAATTTAATATAAGCTTATCTTAGAACTAGAACAAGTATTCCTTGTCTCTATAAAATTAAGTTCTATATCTAGAAACTAATAAAATATCGTTACCTCTAGTTTACTCTTACTAGCTCCTCTTGTACTCTATTAACAAGAGACTTTCTAGAGAACTATATTAAGTAGATAATAGCTAATCTCTAAGGAATCTAGTAGATAAAGCTCTACGCGGTACTTACTAAATAGAGATAGTACTAAGTACTAGAGGCTCTAAGCTTAAGCTTAACTAATAAATAACTCTTATATTCTAAAATAGAGTATATTAGAGTAATCCTTAACCTATCTCTTATAGAAAACGAATTTATAGTAAGTATAGGTATTTACTTAACTATACTTAATTATAGACGCTATCTACTTAGTAACTTAATACTTCTAGATAACTATAGAGTAATAAACTTAGTTAACT
>LKTO01000395.1:0-48143 GCA_001399465.1 Hymenoscyphus scutula | reverse complement strand
ACCTATAGTTTATAGTAGAGTATAATATATACTACTATAATAAACGATATAGTTAGAAGCTAATACTAAAAGAGAGAGATAAAGTCTACTTATAGCGAAAAAACATCGATATAAAGAGACTAAGTAGAAAACTAGAATATATATATTAGACTGTTTAAAATTATATAAGTAAAAGAACCTTTATATTTTAAACTAGCTCTACTAAAAATAATAAACATCTTTCTAGTATTCTATATATCTCTACTTAAACTAGTATTACTAGAAGTACTACTAGCTCTACTTATAGAGATCTAACTAGTTAACCTAAATACTAAGTATAAGGTTAAGAAGATTCTTAGCTATAAACTTATTAGAGATAAGATTAAGTATTTAATTTAATAGTTAGATTATCTATATTTAGAGAACACTTAGAAATTAAAAGAGAATATTAGCTAGTACTTAGTAGAACTTTATAATAGATATACTTCTAAATAGTTAGAATAAATAATACTCTATTCTTAGAATAATAGATAAAAAAGAAAGTTAGATATAGAAGGTAAGAATACCTTTATTCTAAGACTTAAAACTATTAAATAAAGATCTAAACTAACTCTATACTACTATATAAACTATATATATAACGTTACTAATATATAAGTATAAGAGACTAAGATTAAGGTAGCTAGATTAACTAGAGGTCTTAGTAGAGAGGTCTTTATAGAGCGAAGAGTATACGATAGTAACTTATAACTAGATTAAAGCTAGTAATACTATAGATAGTTTTAGAAAGTATAGAGATAGAAAGAGATATTTAAGAGGTTCTAATATATATAACTAGAAGAGTAGCTAGAGATATAAGAGAGAGTATTAATTATTCTATATTATAATAGAATATCAATAGTTCTATTATATCTATATACTCTACTACTTATTTAGTTCCTTATAACGAGTTAGTAGATCTATTATAAACTTAAGAAGTTCTAGTTCTAAAACCTAAGTCTATCTATATTATATAGTTAGTAGAATAAGCCTTAAAGAAAGTAGGATTAAGACCGAATTCTAAAGAAGTGTTAGTAGAGAAATTATTAGTATAAGCAGGTATATAATTATCTAGGAAAGTATCTATAGCTAGTATAATCGTTTCTATCTTAGCCTTCTTCTTTTCTCTCTTTTCTCTCTTTTTAGTAGTATTAAGCTTATCGAGAGTCTTTAACTCTTATCGAAGTATATCTATACTACGAACTTAAAGCTCTTACTATCGTTGTTTAAGCTTATAAACCTAAGCTAAACTAGCTATAGCTACTTTAAAAGCTATATCTCGTTCGAATTTTAATTACTTCTTCTCTAGCTAGATACTCTCGAGGTCTTTAATAGATATTACTAATATATTACACTTTAACTCTCGACGAACGTATTCTATATACTATTACGATTTACTATTTAGAACTATATAATCTCGATAGTATTATATATAGTTAGAATAAGTTATATTAGAAGAAGAACTATAGAATTATATTATTTTAAAAAGAAGTAATTATTATTTATACTTCTAGGTTTTAGTTGTTATATTAAAAGAAGAAGTAGGCGTTAATAATATAAACGATATTTCTTAGATTATACTTAAGCGTAGAGATATACTAGACTAAGAAGAGAATAGTATTATAAATTATATATCTAGATAGGTGATAAGTGAAGACTAGGCGGCGCTCTAACAGGTTAAGTACTATTAGAATACTCTTATAGCAAGTAGGGACGCTTAGGCTAGCTAAGCGATCCAAGGATTTCCTTGTCGTTAGTTCACGTGACTCGGTTAGAAAGGTCACATGATCGGAGGAGCTTGCAGGAGCTTGAAGCTCTAGCAAGACCTAGGAGCATAAAGGTTCTATATAAGACTAGCACGTCTGCCATTAGATAGAAGCTTCGTACTCAACTTAATATTACATTATTATCACTACCTTGACAGCTTTATAGTTAAGTGACGAGTTTACCTCTGAGTAAACCAACCCTGATCCGAACCCCTTTACAAGCAATACAACCCGACGAGACTTAGTCAGCTAGTTAGTTTGAGAATCGTCACACTCTTCACGGTTCCACTCCTCTGTGACAACCAGTCAGCAATTGTGCTTGTAGAGAACCCAGAGAACCACGCTCGAAGCAAGCATATTGACGTCTAATTCCACTATGTACGGCAGCTTGTTGCGTATAACAAAATCACGGTCGATTATTACCCTACGTCACACATGCTTGCCAACGCCCTTACGAAGCCTCTACGACTATTAGTATTCAGGACATATGTCAAGGGGATGCTTTAGGAAGGATAAGGAGAAAGGCTTACGCCTAGGTTTCTATACCAGCTGGGCTTTTCCTAGGAGCTACACAAACCTGTTTTTTCCTATATGGTTTTACAGAAGTAGTTGTTATTAGATATAACCATAAGGGGGCTATTGATAGGTACAGTAATATCTGTTATATTAAGCCACTTATAAGATATCGGTATGCCCGTCGAGCATGCCAGCAGGAAAGAGTTTTTCACGGTAGATAGATACGGCAAATGGTTATTACAAAGTTCTATATATGTGCCCTCTGCTCTTCCAGAGCAAGGCAAGCAATTCAAGTCTTTTACTCTTGCCCTCCTGAAAGTCCTGCATTCCAACAGTTTTAACGCTGTTGGGATTGAGGGGGTTTGGCGGAATTCTGGTCTTTAAGCGCTACATACTCATTGATGTATTCTTGGCTAGCGGAAGCCGGGTTGGAGGGGGATTGGAAATGCTTCTTTGACCTTGTCAGAGAAATCTGTGAAACCAAAGAGACGAATCTCGAGTATACTCCGGTTTCCACTATATAACCCACCCAAAACGCCCTGACGGCTGGTACAGACCCAACTGCTATCACAACTGTAGAGTCGACAATACTAAGATAAATTAAAGGTTAGCAAATTTAGTGCGAGAAAGACGAAGGACAGTGGTGTCAGTAGTGGGCACGTACTAATGGTACGGCAATAAAGTGGGGTTACAATAATTTATTTATACACTATTGACACCTACTAAGTAGATTTTGTACTGAAACACTGTATTATTAGTATACGGTTAGCATGCTTAATAATTAAAGCGTATATTGCAGTATACTATTAGTATTATTTATTGCCAAGTATAAGGAATTTAAGCTTTTTACCCCGGATTTTCACCTCACTTCTTTTTAGCTTTTATTGTTACAACTATATTATACAACAACCAGCCCTAAGTTTATGCAGCTTAATAGCTAGAGTTATAGCCCTAGCTTAGTAGAGTGTTTTAAAAAAAGAATTAGATTAGTAGCTCTTAAATTGAGCTTGAGAAATGTTATCCGGGTATAGGTTTTAAAAGTGGGCCATGTAAGACGTTGAAATTCAACAACACCACGACCAAATATATTAACTACACCGTTAATTTAAGAGCTATAATAGATTAAACTAGTACGAAATGCATTTTGACACTGCACTAGCGAAACTTACAGAATTCCAGCTAAAAATACCACCGTG
Source organism: Hymenoscyphus scutula (assembly GCA_001399465.1). Classification (NCBI taxonomy): domain Eukaryota; kingdom Fungi; phylum Ascomycota; class Leotiomycetes; order Helotiales; family Helotiaceae; genus Hymenoscyphus; species Hymenoscyphus scutula. The sequence goes on along the minus strand of LKTO01000395.1, from coordinate 44,647 downwards.
ATTCCGATTCTTTTTGCAAGCGGAAGATGAAGCTTAGCAATAACTGGAAGAGGGACAATGAAGATAATGATATCTGCCACCACCCCAATCGTGCCTAAACCAACCCCAACTTCAGAACTTGCTTTACTGCAGTTCAACAAAAAAGCTGGTGTGATGTCGATATCTTTCTTGGGGGGAGCGCATTTGGCGGCATTGTAGGAATCAGCAGCGAGAATTGCAACGCCTAATATCGCAAGTGTGAGGATGGAAATAATGCGGACCCAACGTTAAACTCCAAAAATTCGGATAAACAAGAGGAGAACTGGGGCTTTTGCACTCCACATAGAAAACCCAGATAGAAATATCATCGCTAAGGCATACTATATCCACATGAGTTAGCTTACAAGCAGTAGATATTAGCTTGAATTACTTTTACTCACCTTGCTAATGATTCGTAGGGAAAATGCCGGATCGGTATAGCCTGATAATTCGAGTTAAATGCCGAAAAGGAAAATATATACAAGTCTACTAACTTTTCATCAACTTGTAAAACACCGCAAAGCAAGATACCAACAGTATGGTAGCCACGACAGACACATCTTTAAAAATATTAGCAAGTTTTTACTCGGTAGACACTGGGAAGCGAACTTACAATCGTCAAGATGTAGCTTCCCTGAGAATCGTAGATCTGATATAATACGTATGATTACGAATATACTGGTAAGAACAACGAGTGTAGCTCCCACCCCAAGAAAAGTGTGGAAAGACGTCCCCGGCGACTGATCCATGATGAATAAATGTATTGTATCTTGTGTGTACTGGAATTTTTGAGAATGAAACAACATTCACGAAAGGAAAACTTTTCCAGAGGGAAGTAAAATGTGGAAAATCTCTCGAAAGTAATTGTGGGAGATAGTAAACTCTCTTGAAAGGTTGAGCACCACCGATAGAACCCCTCAGTCACGACTCTGGGGATTGATCCCCGTGCAAAAGTTGCGTTGCGCATCATGTATGCAGGAGAACTCATCCTTCAGCTCCTGAGGGAATTATGTGATTCCAACTGCATTTGGGGCCCCGAGCCGATTCACAAGGGCTGCATTTCTGCAGATATGTAGTTGCCCAAGTTTCCAACAGAGGGCTGCAACCACCACCGGGTTCGCTTACCGCCCGGCAAATTAAAAACCAACACTTTTCCTACGATATTTACGTATTGTACCAATAATCTTGGAAGAGAACTCATCCCAGGAGCTGAAAACCTGTCTCTGTTTGGGAATAAATGGGTGCTACAATTTTCCCGAGTAGTTTGCGTGAGTAGGTTCTTATTTTCTGGATTGTTACAAATACGGAAATATTTCCGATCTGATTATCTGATAACCATGGATGGCACTTCTCCAAGGATGGTAGAATGCAGTTGGCTATTGCTATCATCTATCTCTGTATCGTTACCGAATATTGAAGAACAATCGCGCAACCGCCAACGTCCAACAAAGGAAATAGGGTCTTAAGTGCACGGAAAGATAGACTTAACTCCCATAAAATTGTCTTTCAGACTTTGCTACCTATAGCAGAGCAGAGATACCACGAGAGAGATCTCAAGAATCTTGGTCAAATCGTTCCCGAGCACATGGATTGTATACAATGGATCATGGAAACCTCACCTAGACAGAATCCTTGGACCGCAAAGAGAGTTGTCCATGAGCTAATGGCCATCTGGTTTGGTTCAGTACATGCCCTATCAACAGTAAGTTGCCCCACACTTTATTTTCCGCAAATCTATCGGTAAGAAAACTGACGGGGTCTCTTTTTGTCTCTAGACCATAACTTTTGCTGTACAAGACCTTTCTCTTCGTCCAGAGTACGTCCAGCCGTTACGCGACGAGCTACGGAGTCAGTTCGGTAACTTTGAACGTACCGGGACGGGTTTGCCGTTGCTCGACAGCTTCCTTAAGGAGTCTGCTCGGTTGACGCCTGTGGAATCAAGTAAGCAGATTATTTTCCCACTGTATTTCGATGTGTTTTACTGATAAAACGTGACAGTGAGCACACGGCGCTCCGCGTTACAGCATTTCACCTTCTCCGAGGGCACGAAAATCTCTCCGGGTGATTGGGCATGCACTCCAGTCCGTGCCATAATGCAAAGTGCTGAATACTACCCCGAACCAATGAGATTCTACGGTTTCCGATTCGCGGAAAACAAACTTCTCACTGAGGAAGAGGTCCCTCTGAACTTGAAATTTCGACAGCTGGATCCATCCAAGCTTACCGATGTAAACCAAGCATGGCATGTTTGGGGCACGGGAAGAATGGCTTGGTAAGTTTTTCAATATTTTCTTCCCCTTGGGTTGTAATTGATTCTCAATTTCTTTGTAACGAAAAAGCTGATTGATAGCTAGCCCTGGGAGATTTTATGCCTCTGCTGTTATGAAGGTGGTTTTGGGGCAAATTATTATGAATTACAACTGTGAACTCGCTGAGCCAGAAGCAGCTCGTTGGTTCACATGGCGCTCAAGTATGTTGCCGCGAGAGAGTACAATGGTGATTTTCACGCCATGTTAGGAATGGCTCAGTTGTTATTATTCTTCTATTTTACCCTCATTTGAGCATCAGGACAATACGTCAAGAATTTTTCATAGGTACAGATTTAGCAACGGAACATAATCGGCGTCTTCTTGTGTTTTAACTCACACTTCGCCCCATTTGACCCATTTCCTGTCTTTAATTCGCTACAGCGAGACATCATCATATTAGTGGCTAAGCCTATGCCTTTGTCAAGGACAGGATAGACAGTGTCTCTGTGGGTTTTATCGATTAAGCGAGATTGAGCGTGGGCAAAGGGACTTACTAGGACATTCTGCGAAAGTAAGAATTGTTATTCTACCTTGATTTCAAATCAGATTGTGTGTTTCCCCCATGTATTTTTGGCTTTGATGGGTTTGAGTACAGTTTTAGAGACAGTTACAGCGACACATCAAGTCCTTACGTTGGAGTCTTCAGCCAATTGTCTAGTTACTAGATAAAATTGATTCCTTTACCCCTCCTCACTTGCCTAAACCAAATTCTCTAAATTTCTCAAATAAATATTGGACAAACAAAAACGAAAGATGTGAAGAAGCAAAGCAGGAGAAGTCAAAACAATAGCCAAAGCGTTTTATAAGTTGATAAAGAAAGGATATGTTATGGTGGGGGTCAAGAACTAGATTGTTCGCAAAGAGCTAATCTCTCTGCGATCGAGTACTGAAATACTCTCACTGTTGCTGACTAATTACAGATCCAAATTCACTGAATATGCAAGTATTTTTAAACCAGAAACTGTCACAGTTATCAAACTGTAAACATTAATAAGAGAGTGTTTACATACCTTGAAGTTTCTCATTCTCTCCCTGAAGCCAGCTCATATGTTCTTTGCATATAATTAGCTAGAGGGCAAGTAGCAATAAAGTATGAGACCTACCGCGCATGTGATTCCCGGCTTGGAGGGCGTCTTGATTCCCTTGTAGCCAACTCATTTCGAAATGGCTAGCCTTTGCTTGTAGTTGTTCAAATAGTTCTAAGGTAGATAGTTAGATGAAGAACTAGCTCGAGATATTCTACAAACTTACGAATCAACCTCCGTGTTATACTAGGCAGAAACTTGACCATTTCCGTTAGAATACAAGCATAGCCAGGAGTCTCTCCTACCATTTTTCTAAACATTTGATCGAGTTCTCTAGGGTCAATGATATTCAAAGTAGGATATCTGGAAAACTTACCACGAAGCTAGGTAACTCGAGCATCTTCGCCAAGGTACTGTACATAGCTTACTAGATCGATAGGGATTTCAACTAGTACAGATTCCTCAGGACCTAGTGTACACCTATACATAGTTAACAAGACTACTGTAGAAAGCCGATTTTCGCAAAGATGACTAACTCTTTCAAGGTAGGCGGAGTAGCTTTGCCTGTGACCAATGTAGTCTGAGAAATCGCCTCTGTAGGATACTTTTTTATCAGGATTCATTTTCTCAGCTTTAATAGTCTTAACTCACGTAGAAACTATGTCCTTCTAGAATAGGTCCAGCCTAGGATAAAGGTAGCGCACTCATTTTGAATTGTAAGGAAAGGGAGTAGGATAAAAAGATATTAAATTTAAATATGAAGATGGTGAAGATGATATACCGGCCCAAGTCCTCTTTATATCTTGCAGGTACCTTGTCTCGACATAGCCGAACTTGCTGTGTTTGTCAAGGCTGAAGTGGGTTGTTAGTTAGCTGCGAAGGGGTTGTCGAAGCTAAAGGCTCTATCTACACAGATCTGCCTCGCTCAAAAAAATTAGTACTGTTAAGGGGCAAGGTTATTACGTGATTTCTTGTTCCACGTCATCATATAAGATAGAATGCATTAGGTAGGGATGTAATTGAGCTATGTTCCACTGTTACAACACCCTCATCCATTCTTGCCCTAGCAATCTCCTCAGAGGATAGCCGAGTATATTCCCTGCTTACAGTAGCCCTGTTGTCTTCCCTCTTCCTCGGTGGCTAAGGGCAGTTGTAGGACAGTAAGCTTACGATAATAACTTGTAAAAGTCCTAGCTTCTATTTCTTTAACATGTTTAGGAACTTTGTACAGCTACTAGAGGAGCTCGCTTATTTCATTCACTTAGTAACACCTATTTCCGTGCTTTATTATATAAATACCTAATTAGAATAAGTTCTTACTAATAGAAACTATTACAATTAAAGACTATAACGCCACGTCTAATAACTACTTCTAGACTATAGTATTACTATTATATAGATCTTCACCTCTATAGAACCGCTATCTAGCTAATCCTTTATATCTTTTACTAGTATAGTTTAGATACTAATATAAATATATATAACGATTCTCAAACTAACTAACTAAGGTAACTGAGTATCGCTAGGGTTTGTTACTTATAAAGAGGTTTAATCGCGGACTAGGTATTTACTCGAAGGTAAACTCGTTACTTAACTATAAAGCTGTTAAGGTAGTAATAACAATGTAATATTAAGTTAAGTACGAAGCTCCTATCTAGTAGTAGACGTACTAGTCTTATATAGAACCTTCGTCCCCTATTAGAGTCCCTCGCTTAAGAGGAACACCTCTGTTAGAGTCCCTCGCTTAGAGGGAGTCCTAAATATTAAGAACTCTAATAGCCCCTATAGACTCTATCACGTGATTAGTACTAATATAATAAGATCTCGTACTACTAGCTTATTACTATACTAGTGCCTTCTAAGGGTTTATATACAAATAGTACTTTAACCTATTAGAACGTCGCCTAGTCTTTACTTATTACATATTAGTATATAGTTTATAATAATATAGTTCTTTTTTACTAGAATCTCTATAAATCTTATAAAGCTACTAGACCTTAGTATAACTTCTTCTAATGTAGTATCGCTACTAAATAAATCTAATAATAGTTAGTAGAGATAGAAGCTATCTTATTACCTCTTAATTAATATACTATTACTAAGATATATATACTCTTTCTTAATAATTCTAGAACCTTAGAGAACGAATTTTAATATAAACTATATTCCTAATATAATTTACTATATATATTCTATAATACTTAAGAAAGTATACTAGTTGTCGAAATCCTCTTAATATAGCTATTATTAAGAGTTATACTATAAGGAACTAAATAAGTAGTAGAGTACATAGATATAGTAGAACAATTAATATTCTATTAGGATATAGAATAATCGATGCCTCTATCGTACCTCCGTCTACCTCATGGTTATATAGGCCTAGAACCCTCGGATACTCTCTTCTATCTATACACTTCTCGAAACTATCTATAGTATTTGTTGATAGGTACGGTGATATCTGTTATATTAAGCCACTTATGAGATATTGGTATGCCCGTCGGGCATGCCGGCAGGAAAGAGTTTTTCACGGTAGATGGATACGGCAAATGGTTATTGTAAAAGTTCTATGTATGTGCCCTCTGCTCTTCCAGAGCAAGGCAAGCAAAAATTCAAGTCTTTTTACTCTTGCCCTCCTGAAAGTCCTGCATTCTAACAGGTTATGAGCCCGGAAGCACCACTACTTCAACCAATCATATCATACCTCAAGCCTGCATATCCTATTGGTCAAGCATGTCGTACGACGACAAATCGCCAAAAATACCAAAGCTCTCAGGAGCCCTCAACTACCGAATATGGGCTAAAGAAGTACGCTCTTTGCTCAAAGCAAGAGGACTTCTTGACCTTGTCCTTGGTGACGAACCAAGACTAGCCAGTACTACAAGCTCTGTAACCCCTGTACTACGCATGTTAACAAGAGCAGGAGGTCCCTCTCAGCCTCAGAACGTTAGTATTAATACTAATACTAGAACACTGTCACCTTAGGAGGCATAGAGACGTAAGAATACTAAGGCCAGGAGTTGTATTATAAGCTATTACTTACTTACAATGAAAAACAAGATTATCAACTTTAGGACAGCCCAGGAGTAATGAGAGGCTTTGTAGAAGGACTGCCGCCTATCTAACGACATATCTCTTACTACATATACAAGCTAGTTCTATAGATACGAGCTAAAGGCAGGTACTACAATCGACTCAATATCTACAGATCTTTATAATCTATAGGCCTTTATCTTCGCCACAGATACAGACAAAGCACCTACTAAGAAGTCCAAGATTAGTGTACTTCTTAGGGCCGCCCAGAAGCTAGGAAGCGACTATAACACACGAATTAAGATCCTAGAAGACAAGCTGTCTACTCTAGACTTTGACTTAGCAGTTATAAGTCTAAAGGAGACAGAACAACGCCTAAAATCTAGGAGCCAGGGCCTAGATAAGACAGCACTTGCGGCCAAGGACTAACTATAGAAGCGGCGGAAGGTACAAGGCACAAAGAGGCCTGCAAGTAGAGGGGGCCGTGGAGCACAGAAGAGCAAGAAGCGCAAAGGCACTTACTATTACTATAGAGAGGAAGGGCACTTTAAGACAGAGTGTCCTGTCTAGCTCTAGACGATTAAAGGGAAAGCTTTTACTAAGCGAGCAAAGAGCGCCTCTACAGGCTCTTTGCCTACGCTAGAATAGCAATCAAAGAACCAACCAGTATAGGACGAAGAAGTTATACTTGCCTCAGACCTAACTAAGGACGTACCAACAGACGTTTGTTACTAGGGAGCTCTTACAGGATGCTTTAACAAGAGGCAGGTAGCCTAGGTGATTAACTCAGGGGCTACACACTATATAACGTACGCTAGAGACGTATTTACTAAGTTTTTAGAACTTAAGGTCCCTCGAGTAGTTAAGACTGCAAGCGGCGGCTTAATACATAGGACAGGAATAGGGAATGTTAGTATACAGGTCTTTATAGACAGGTTATAGACTTAAACGCTTACTCTTACAGACGTACTATATATACCTGAGCTAGTAGGTAGCCTAATTTTAGTCCCTCAACTATAGGACAAGGGCATTCTAGTGTAGATAACCGACAGTACGAACAAGCACGCTATGACTCTTACTAAGGAAGGCTCTGTTATTACAAATATAAGTCGAGTTGTCTCTTAATACGTCCTAGACTCTGTTACTATAGAGGCCACAATGGCTACAACTAAAAGAGATCCTAACCTTGATCTCTAGCATAGGAGTTTTAGCTACATTAGCGTACAAGGACTTAGGGGGCTATATAGCGTAGTCTCTAACTTAGAAGTACTAATATCTATTCTAAGAGGTTATAACTCTAACTTCTGTAAGCCTTGTATTATAGTAAAGCAGCTAAGGGTTATAAATCGCCAAGCGCTAGAGAAAGTAGAGAATCCTCTTAAAAGAGTGTTTTCTGACTTCTGGGGTCTATATAGCATCCCTACTTTAGCTAGCGAACGCTATATATATACACTCACTAACCAGGCAACGCGTAAGTCCTAGGTCTTCCTAACTAAGCAGAGAACTAACTTCAGAGAAGTTGTACTTAGGTGGAAGAAGGAAGTAGAGTTACAGTCAGGGCACAAGTTAAAGGTCCTTCAGCTAGATAATGCAAGGGAATTTAAGGCATTTAAGGATGAGCTGCTAAGCAAGCATAGAGTTAAGATTAAATAGACCACGCTATATACACTAGAGCAGAATAGCGTCTTAGAACAGCTGAACCGAACGCTTATCTCGCTTGTAAGAGCCATGCTTATTGACGCTCAATTGCTATATAAATTCTAGGGTGAAGCTGTGAAAGCTGTATGTTATATTAGGAACTGTACGCCTATAGGGCCAGACGGAGTTACACCTGAAGAAGCATGTATAGGGAAGAGGCTAGGAGTATAGCACTTAAAGCTATGGGGCTGCGTTACCTTCCACCGGCTCCCTGACCAGCATAGGCACAAGCTTAAGCCTGTGAGGGGTTGCACCCGTGGTGTAGTCTTGGTTGCCCAGCGACGAGTGGTGGTGGCAGTGGTGGTGGCAGTGGTGGTGGCAGTGGTGGTGGCAATGGTGGGGTTGTGGGGTCAATGTTCATGGCACACGTAATACTCAAAGAGGACACGTAGCTAGTTCTGTTGTATATAGAGAGCGTTGGAACTCTGCTTTAGAACAGCAGTTGTTCGTCCTTGTACAAAGTCTGCCTCTGTAGTTCAATTCACGAGTATTTGCTACACGCCCTGACAAAGCCTGTCTCACAGAAAATGTGCCTTGTAGGCTACACCGAGACTTCACAGCAGTACAGGTTGTACGACCCTACAAGCAGACGTATAATCACGTCAACAAGGCCTCGATTCCTAGTTAATCGACGTCTGAAGTAGAAGTGGAGTAGCGAGACTCCTGCCTACGGGTTCGCTAGCGAGTCAGAGGATTTTAGCAAGGAGGAACCCAAGGAAGAGAGGCCAGTGGAAGAGCCTGAGTTACTTTAAGCACTCGAACCGTTGAGCAGGCTAGTTGAAGTGCCTGGGTTACCTGAGGGTGCCCGAACTACTGCTAGTCGTGGGAGAGAGACCCGCATACCTAATAAGCATGTAGACGGAATAGCAAGTCGTGGGAGAAAGACTCGCACGTCTTCTAAACGTGTAGACAGAATCGCTAGTCGTGGGAGAAAGACCCGCACGCCTGATCAGCGTGTAGACAGTAAACCTAGCTATGAGGCTCTAATGGGCCGTGGGCTCCGCGAACACAGGCCTTGGAGGTTCTTTAACGAAGATATAGCCTAGACTACTGATGCCTGTTATAGGATACTTCTTCTAAAGTTGTATGATAAGGTAATTAGCGACCCTTAGTACGCTTAGTAATAGAAAGATGCTATTACTAATAAATTAGTTAAGCTCTAGGTTCTTAGGATCTAGGAGTACGCTGAGCTCCTCTCTATAAAGGCTACAGTTAGTACGAAGTAGGTCTTTCTTGTAAAATATACTTCTATAGGATTAGTAGACCGCTTTAAGGCTAGACTAGTAGCTTAGGGATATAGTTAGAGACTAGGTGATGATTTTCTCGAGACATTCTTGTCTACTATCCGCTATAAGTCTATTAGAGCTCTATTAGCTATAGAGTGTGTAGAGGACCTTGAGATTTATTAAGTTAACGTAGATATAGCGTATCTATATATAGAGTTATACGCAGAGGTCTATATATAAGAAGTATAAGGACTCTCGTTACTCTCTAGCGTTATACTCAAGGTGTAGAAGGCCTTATATAGCCTAAAGCAGTCTAGAAGAGAGTAGTACATCGAAGCTTATAATAGCCTAGCTAAGTTTAGATTAAAGCTATCTTTTAGTAATCTAAGCGTGTTTATTAATAAAGACAAGAACTTAATTATTAGCCTCTATATTAATGATATAATTATACTAGGACGCTCTTTAGATAAGGTTAATTTATTTAAGGAGGGCTTTAGAAAGCTATATAAACTTAAAGATATAGAGGAGATTAGTACATTTCTTAGTCTTAAGATTATATAGAATTGAGCGTCGTAGACGCTAACAGTTAGCTAGAAAAGCTATACGCTTAAGCTAGCTAGCGAGTATTTAGAGGGCAGCGATCAGGTGGATTCTACCCTCGTAGGTAGAATACAGACCCTTAGGAAAGCTAAGCAAAATAAACCCTGAGCAGATGTTACCCTATACTAAAGAGCGATTAGAAGTCTAATGTATTTATAGAGAGGCACGCGGCTAGATATTACCTTTACTGTTTACTAGCTTGTATAGTATTACTCTGATCCTACTATATAGTACTAGAATTACGTATTATAGATCCTACGCTATTTAAAAGGCACTCTAGGCTACGCTATTCGCTATAGTAACTCAGAACGACTATAGGCTCTTAAGAGGTACTCTGATTTAGACTATGCTAGCGACCTAGCTGATCGCCTATCGACTTATAGATATATATTCAAGCTCTATAGAGGATCTATTACCTAGACGTCGAAAAAGTAACAGTTAGTCTCGACGTTGACTATAGAGGCTAAGTATATAGTACTTTGTTAGACAAGTAAGTAGGCTATCTAGTATAGTGGGTTACTATAAGATATTAGCTATTTACGATACCTAAAGGACGACTTTATAGTTCTACTCCTCTATAACAACTAGTCAGTAATTATACTTGCTAAGAACCTAGAGAGCTACGCTAGGAGTAAGTATATTGACGTCTAATTCTACTATATATAGTAGCTTGTTGCGTATAACAAGATTATAGTTAATTATTACCCTACATTGTATATACTTGCCGACGCTCTTATAAAGCCTCTACGACTATTAGTATTTAGGACATGTGTTAAGGGGATGCTCTAGGAAGGATAAGGAGAAAGGCTTACGCCTAGGTTTTTATACCAGCTAGGCTTTTCCTAGAAGCTACATAAACCTGCTTTTTCCTATATAGTTTTACAGAAGTAGTTGTTATTAGATATAACCGTAAGGGGGCTGTTGATAGATACGGTGATATCTGTTATATTAAGCCACTTATAAGATATCGATATGCTTGTCGAGTATGCTAGTAGGAAAGAGTTTTTCACAGTAGATGGATATAGTAAATGGTTATTGTAAAAGTTCTATATATGTACCCTCTGCTCTTCTAGAGCAAGGCAAGCAAAAATTCAAGTCTTTTTACTCTTGCTCTCCTGAAAGTCCTGCATTCTAATAGTATTAGTAGTATTAGCCTCCTTACAGACCTCCGTCGAGTCACATCTGTACGTCCGTCGCCCCGCTAAGACCACGTGCTTGCTAAGCCCCTGGTTAACCTGACCCCCTTGATCTAAGTCCCTCACATATACCTATAGAGTAAGTCTTAGAGAACTCTAGCGACGTGAGCACGTGACCTCGCTTAGTAACGCAACGCATTAACTTGATAGAACCTTTAAGAGTATACGTAGTAGAATCCTCTAGAATGAGTAGACTAAGTATATAAGGTAGTAAGAACTCTACTTTAGAAAGAACAATCGAATCTTCTTATATATAGACATCTCTATAGTTTAATTCATTAGTATTTACTATAAGTTCTAATAGCTATAGCGATATACTAAGTTATATAGCTCGACCTTATCTAATAGAAGTATTAAAATTCCTCTTACTTAGTATAACTTTATTACTACTATATATAAAGGGAAATAATTATTTATCCGCTACTAATATTACTTTTATAAGAACTACTTTTCTATATATTTACTACTATACTTAAATAGAGCTATTTAGAACTTTATATATATTCTATAAGCTATAATTACAGCTATACACCTTATATATATTCTACTCTCCTTATTATAGAGAATATTACGAATTTCTATATCTATAATTAACTTCTAGGCCTCTAAAACAGCTACTCTAAGCCTTCGAGAGTTCTAGTAGACCTCTAGATCTAGCGCTTATAAGATATCCTTTATTCTATTCTAAAGCACCTCTATTAGTAATAGATCTAGTGAAAATAGAGGCTAGGAAATTAGAACAACCTCTCTTTCTATTATATATTAAAGACTATATACTACTATATAACCTAGGCTCTTATCCTATTAAAAAAAGAGCTCTAGGTAAAGGTTTAATAAGTTATAGATATAATTCTAAACTATAGAGAAAGTATACTTATAATAGAACTCCTTTATAATTATCTTCTATACTTTTTCCTAAAATAATCCTACCTCTTTTCTATATTTCCTACTTATACACCTCTAAAACATCTATCTAATCTTTCTCTACTAGTAGTATATAACGTAATTAGGAATAAATAGCTTCGATAGACTCTTCTTTCTCGTATACTACTACCTTCTATAATATCTAGGCTATACCTAGGTTTTGTCGCTCTAAAGGATCTCTCTCTACTACTTATCTATCTAATCCTTATATTTCTCTACCTAGGCTAATCTCTTAATCCGATTTACCTCTAAAAGAGAAGGCTTCTTTCTTCTAACTATATAGATATATCTCTTCTTCTATAAAGTAGTCTAGATTATATCTTTACTATACTATATATTCTACTCTAAGTATTTAGAGATCTCTATCTATAGAACATCGCGATTAGAGGAGCTTACTATATACTATATAACGAGTTACTTCTAGTAAGGTATATTAAGAAGGATATATCACCTAGAATAGTACTTCTAAGGAGTAGGTCGTTATATTAAGGTATAGTAAACCTAATAGTAGGTAATATAATAATTCTAGAGAAGAATATCGTTAACTATCTATCTAGTAGTATAATATAAGGTCTAAATATATAGCCTATCGTTCTAAGTTGTCTCGTAAGTAGAGGTCTTAGGTATAGGAACGTACTAAGGCTTAATTATTAAATAATCTATAATTTAAGTTATTTTAAAAATATAAGAAGAGAAAGAGATAAAGTAGTAAAAGTAGTATTAGGTATTTTTAAAAACAGCTATTTTATTAGATATTATAGCGCCGCGCTATTTCTAATTTAGACTCGCTTAATAATTATTACTCGCTATACGTAGTAGAAGAATATTATCTTAACTTATATAATCGTAAAATATATAGAGAGAGCTCTAATCCTTAAGATTCGTAGTATAGCTACTTATACCTTCTTTAATAGCTATATAGAAACGTTTATAGTAGAGTAGTATATAAGTATAAGTTCTTATAACAAATAAGTTAGACAATTACTTAGCGAATAGACGTTATATATTTAAATACGATAACGTTAAAATAGTGTTATTCGGTAAATTATAAGGCTAAATCACTAGTCACGTACTATTTCACGAGGGATCCCGAATCTACTCCGGCAGATACCTCTTACAAGGGAGCAGAAACAGATTCCCAGGCAAAGATTTATAAGGAAAGTATAGCCGGGGCACACAGAATGCCAAAATGGGTTCCACATAATAGTGCGCAGGCTAACTCAGGGCATACTCAGGATACTCAGGATCTGCTCAGGCTCGGCTCAGGCTCGGCTCAGGCTCTACTCAGGCTCTGCTCCGGCATGCTCAGGCTCGGCTCAGGCATGCTCACCCTCGGCTCAGGTATACTCACCCTTAGCTCAGGTTAAAGCAGCAGTTACTCACGTCCAGAGACTAAAACAGAACCAGCGAAAGAGAAAATTAATCCTGAGTCCATGGGATACCGTAGATAGACTTCTCACCTACATTTGCGACCATCGGAAAGTATGCTGTCTTCGGGTCGAGGTCACGGAATACAGCTTTGAAAGACATTTGATCCACGATCTGGAATGGGCATCCGCAGCCAGTCGTTCCCTTTAGGATGGATTTTCCACCTTCACATGCAACTTCTTGGCCGCTACTTTCGTCGTCTGAAGAATCATCACTTGAGCTTTCATGGCTCGGGGAAGCAGTCGTGCACTCCTCCATCTCTTCTGTAGACGTCAGCAGTCAAGTTCCCTATATCTGGACAATAAAGACTTACCCTCGGTGTATAAAAGTAGGCCCTTCTCACCGGAACACTTATTTTCTCGGTGAAGATTAATTTTGCACTTCAACTTGATGCCGTGAAGATCAAATGCCATTTTACTCTCTGCATCAGTCCACAAAACGGCTAATTCCCCGGAAGTTTCGACGTGGTCGAATCTCACGTTTCTGGGCATTTGACGTAGACAGTCGGTGACCTTTTGACGCAATGAGGATTTGCTGTCTGTTGTTGCATAACAACTTTTCCTCTGCATACTTCTAAGAACGGAACTGTAAAGTTCCAAAATGATGTGATCGCAGCTAAAGCTTTCTGGAATTGTTCCTCGTTGTGATAGCCAGCAAGATCTTTCTGACTCCAATTGAAATCCAACCATTTCTCGTGGATCAGTACTCCATCCTCATCAACCAAGAGATCCAGTTCTTTGTGGGAAATTGCTTTGAAAGTGAAATTCAAAGTTCTTGTGATTGGGTGCAACGCCAAAGCTGCTCGCAGCAACCTATCTGCCCCTTGAGAATAGTCGGAATTCTGAACTTGGCATGGCGGGGCTTTTTTGAGTAGGCGAGTATGTTTTTCCTCCGCGGTACAAGTTAAAGAATGTATCCTTAGAGCAGACCACAAAGACTTTGGCAGTGATACGGGTTTCATTTTTAAGCACTTTTCAATGAATTCCAAATCCTAGAATTTTTTGGTCAGCCGTAGTTCCACATTATGGGAAAATGCCCACATACCGTAGGTTTATCTTGGCTGTAAAAGAACGAGTTTGGTCCTGCCTCCGCCAGAAGGTCTGCTAGGATTGCTCTAGCGAAACTTTTAGGCAGATTATCTGCAACTCTCGCCACATCGTACCAATTTCCCTTCTTCAACATCTCACAGTAATTATGGAAAATTTCAGGTTTTTGTTGGATTGCTGAACCCCAAATATCTGTGACCATTGTTGCTTCTACCGCCGGATCTCGGAGTCGCTCTCGATCTCGGTTAACCGTGCCTTCAGGAAAATTTTAAGCGAATTTGTAACCATTTGTATTGGAAGATTCCTTCATCAGTCGAAGGTCCTTGAGATAGATCCGGCCAGCGTATTTTTCATCTAGAATCAAGTCTCCCCGTGGAGTTTTGATGATGTTTGAAGGAGGATCGAGTGCTAAAGTAACCTGGATACAGGACGAAAATGTTGCTGGCTCAATTTTAATTCCTGGATTAACCCCGCCCCAGACATTTCCAATTCTAACCGTTGTGTCTTCCCATATATTTCCTCTGAGCTCTCTTTGTTGACCATAACGAGCATCCCGCTGGCTCTTAGCCATCAGCTCATTGACTTTTGTTTGAGACATGGGCGAGAGGTCAGCGTAAAGAGTATTTTTATGGCGTCCACCAAAAGTCAATCTCCAATAAAAGTTCGAAGATTCATAGCGAACCTGGTATCGTTTGCGAGCCATGACAAGAGCCCCGACCTTGAAACCTTCGCCATGTACGCCGGCAAGTGTTCCGCTAGCAGTACGTTTATCGCTGACTCCGAAGTCCCATGATTTGCGTGTCAAGCTCGCTTTGAAGTTTGTGAGTTCGAGTTCTCCTTTTTGTGGTAGGTATCGAACGTATCCCATTATTTCGCCGTGACGTCCATTACGAGCTTCGGCAACCCATTCCGAATTTCGATCTTTAATCGTAACATCAATTTTGGATCTCGAAAACTTGAAAGACGAAATCATGCCATCCATCCTATAGATTATCGTCAGTAAAGTCACGATGTTAAAGGCAGGAATCGCATGGTACCAGTTTTGATAAAATTCTCTGAACGCATCTTGACCAGTCCAGCTAGACACATAATTACGATCTAGTCCGAGGGATTATTTCGTTCCTTTCAGTGTTTCTCTGTCTTCTTCCATGTGCTCAAGGTAATCGTATACCTCATAATCGTGCGAAGAAGCCATCTCGTCGACTTTGCAGCGAGGTGATATGAGGTTGAAAATTGGTATGTTGAAAGTGATGTCGATATCTTGAGTTGTAAGATGCTGGCAAACGGAAGGTGTCACTAGGTGTGGTATGGCTGTGAGCGGTGCACAGTTCAAAAAGATAAAAGTAGCAGCCAGGGTAGAGTGCCACTTGGTGAAACTCAACACAACAATTCTTCAGAAGTGAAGCTGGAAAGATGAAAGGATCCGGAGAATTGTGAAGAGGGGGCGTGAATTCTATTCTCTGGTGGTTGGTATCTTAAGTCGCTGAAACGCCCTTGAAGTCGAAACTGAAGGCTAAACAACCTGAATTTTGATATGTGCTGTACTCCATGTACTATTTGAAGATTGAAACCTGGAAGTTTCAAAGGAGATATTGTGTTGAGTGAAAGGTTGTGAGGTGGAAGGAAGTTTTGGGGGGAAGAAAGGCCTTAATAGACAATTGGAGGGTTAAACCTGGTTAAACGTCTATCTAAAAGGAAGGAGCACGTGAAGCAGCTTCCATGTTTGAATTTTGAAGGGATGAATAATACTAAAAGATCAATCCTGAACCTTGTCACCTTTAACAAACTTATACTCTGGTTGTTAGACGGACTTGAAAGAAGCCAAATTTCCTCTTCAACATCTCCTTCAAACTCAAACTTGCCTATTATATGTATATTCTTATACAACAAGCTAGGGCAGTCCTCTTTTCAATCAACTTACTAACGGAAATGTTTGTCAATTCACAAGCTTCAGCTACGAGCGAGAAACGAAAGTCAGAGACATACAACACTGACATTGAAGAAAATGGGCCATTCTTAAAGTATTGTCACAGAGGGGATAAAGGCTGGAAGGGCGAACAGTACACTCATTTTAGATTTAGGAGAAACTTGAAGTAGCTTAATGACGTTTAGAAGAAACTCTCCCTATCATGTGGAGGCTAATCATGTTGCTTTCCACAAACCGCAAAACATCACTTCCTTCTTCCTCTCTGGAGGCTCATTCCGTTAAATCATCTACGCGAATGCACCGTTAAATTTTATTCGCCAATTGTGGCATTGACCAATTATATTACTATTTTAAACTACCTCGAAGGAATCTAGTAAATTCATTGACTAAGATAAATCATTCCATAGTATGTAAAGTAATTAAGTAAAAAGAAAATGAGGATTAACTATAAAATATATATATAGTAAGTTTCCTATTCATATTAAGTGTTAATAAAATATATTGTAAGTAGATGAAAGCTTATAGAGTTAATGTGAATATAAAAGACTAATTTTAAAATCAGTTCTATCCTATCAGTTTTATAGTGTGTTTAAGAAAATCTAGAGTTATTAAGTTTAATTGATTAAAGTTTTCAACTTTCTAAAGTTTTAGAGTATTAGGTAGATACTTATTTAAACATTCCTTAACATTATTAAGTAAGATGTTAAACAATCGAATTAGTTAAATAGACTAGTTGTAACTAATTAAAACTGGTCAATTCTATAGTTGGTAAACAAAATACAGTAGCACTCAATTCCCCTTTCAGTTTCATCTCTAGCAGTTAGGTCCTTTTAAGGTATTGATTCTGCTGCTTCAAAATGAGATTCTATTATAATAGCCTTTTTTAAAAAAGCATTTACAATTGAGTTAGTTATTCTACTACGTCGTGAACCTTGAGTGAAGTGTAGTAGCATCATATCGCGTCTCGCTTAATTCCAAATGTTCAAAAAACCGTAAACCTCAACTTACGTTTGAAAAAAAGGCTAAAAATGAAAATTCCGGTGCGGGGAATCGAACCCCGCGCTCCTGCGGCCATTGACGGATCATGAGAGGCAGAAATGTTACCGATACACCACACCGGAGTAGTTGTAGTAATTGTACATATTAGATTTTGCTATTTTATAATATCAACTTTCTGTAGGCATTTGATTGTGATACTGGCGGAGCTGGTTGTGGAGTTCTGATTGGTTTTACTCGTGATTTGAAAAGAAATGTAACGTTGCGAGTCATGTAAATTGTGGATATTTTTGGCTACTTTTCTGAAATCTTTGGAACCCCACTTCAAGGAGGCTCACCTTTCATAGGAGTAGTACTCAGACTGTAATATGTAGACAATGAATCAGGCAAATAGGTACCAGGCTTGACCACTGTGGAATATTTACCAAACATGATGGCAAATTGTAGCATATTTGTAGAATACTTCACTTGAAGAGCATCAGAGTGTTGGGGAAAAGGCTGGCTAGGTCGGCAGGCACAAATTTGTATTCAATGTTGTTTGAATGGCCACTACAAGAGAATTTGGGAGTGATAAACAGCAGGACTAAGACGTGAGGGAAGTTGAACTGTACTCAACGGGAATAGTTACTAAAGGAAGTCGCACTTTAACAGATGAACTTCGTATACCATGTTCAAAAGGGTGCAAAATTAATTTAAAAGCATAAATAACCCCCCAGAATCCCTATGAGGCTGGTGTAGGCGCCCTTTTTTTTAGGCGGTTTTAAGAATAAAACAAAAGAACTACCTCGTACTTAAGCTGCACTTTTTAATCACCCCATTTCCGAAATCAGAAATACTAAGAGAACCGTCACTGAAAAGGGTAGTTTCATTACGAATCCTCAAGGCAAAAAATAAATTCAAATGTTCGGTTACAGCAGAATGCAGCACAACTCCAGTAAACGATCAAAGGAGCCGTGGTTTAGAGCTGACTCCATAGAGCGATGTTCAATAAATTACTATCGTCAAGTAGCTCAATAGCTCCTAGACAATAGCCACACTGTATACTTAAACTTCTACAAAGGTTCTTACCTACAGTTAAGATCTGAGATAGTAACACTCTCTACTGATAGGTCACCAACTAATTGCAATATACTTGTCAGAGGTAAGTCCTATATCTACGGTGACTTTCTTTCCCTGCAAAACATACCTACTTTGACAACCTTACCATGCAAGTCAAAGTATCCTATAGCTTCTTTTTCCTTCTAAATCCTCAGGTAGCTTACTGCTAACATTATACTCTCCACATGTAAACTATAAAGAGCTGTATAATAAAAGATACTATATTTCACGAACCCCCTTAGGAACAAAAGACCTCAAGAACGAAGATAGATTCAGTAAAATATTTCTCATTTTCATATGCTATGGACCAAGTATTTCCCTACCGTGATACAAAATGGCATGAAATACCATTCTTCATACCACCCATTGAACGCCCAGCAATGCATGCAAAAAAATCTCTCCCACACGCCATCCATAAATGCGATGCAGCATGACAAAAAGAAAATCAAAAATACCGCACACATTTTTACACTCCCATGCCACCCAATTGAGCATTCGAGGCAATTCGCCGCCTCAATCAACCTTCTCCCAGTCAGGAACCACAACCATCTTCCCCATAATCCGACCCATCCCAGTCGCCCTACCCTCAGCCACATTCCCAAAAGCGTCCTCCTTCCTCTCAACCACCATACCCGTCGACAAAAAGGTTCCCGCCTGTCCCCGGCTAACAACCATACTCGTACCTCCCCAGCTCAACTCAACCCTCCCACTCTTCCTAACAACCAACTCCCCAATCCAGCCCTCCTTATCCACGGCCTCCTCAGCAATCGCCTCGTCCGGTACCTGTTCCTCGAGCTTAATCTCCTGCACCTCGGGCTCGAGTTTAACAGGCTTTTCTTTAGTCAAATCGACCTTTCCCTTCGAGCCCGAGATCTCCAACCCATCAATGTTGAGCGATGGATCACCACGACGCTTGAGATTAGGATGTTCGGGCTTCTTCTCTCTGATGGGATCATACAATTTTGGTATGACGGGCGGAAATTGGAAGAGGTAAAGTCGACCGTGACCAGCTGATTTGTCCGGGCCATTCTCAACTGGCACGATGGTTTTGAGATTGAGGAGTTCTTCCGAGAGAATCTGGATATCTTCTACTTGACGCGCCTTTTCTTGTTTATCTTCCTCGGTTTCGGGGGCTGGCTCGGGTTCTCTTCTGATGGCGGATGCAGGGTCCTTTTTGATAGGTACGGAGGGATGTTTCTTCTTTTCGGATGGCTTGGGGTCGAGGTCTATTGCTGAACTAGAGTCCGCGGTCGCTTTAGGTGATGAAGGGCCTGGGGCGATGTTGGGGTCCTCATCATCTGTTGGTTCGGTTTTGACTCGTATGGTTTCCTTGGTGATTTCGGGAGTTTGTTCATCAGGAGTTCGTTCATCAAGATCCATGGGTTGCACTCCTGCGACTGCTTCTCCTGCATCCGCTGCTGGTATTCCCTCTTCGACACCCTCGCCATCTTCCTCCGGCTCATCTTTTGGCTCTGGTTCCTTCTTGACCTTGATGGCATCTCGGTCGATATGTTCAACTCTGCCTAGACGAACAGGCGCGTGAACTTTCTTCCGGGTGCCCATATATTGAATCTCATCGCCATCGTCGTATAAGTTTTCTGTGTTAATATTTTGGATGTTGATTCTCGCGTTAAAATCGTCATCGTATTCCGGATCGGGCATCGCTCTTCCATCTCCATCACCGCCAGAAGGACCAGAGTATCCATTTCCACCTCCTGATCCGCCCCCTCCTCCTCCTCCATATCCTGAGCTGTATCCAATGCCACCTTTACCTCCACCACCTCCCCCTCCACCGCCAGACGACCCACCTTGGAGAACAGAAGTATTCTTGTGAGCTGGAACTCAATTAGCCCAAAACCCAAAGGACAAAACCCAAAAAGAAAAGAAAACCTACTCAACCCTTCAGGCACAACTCCAAAAAGCGAACTAGCAGCTCCCAATCCCCTCCCTGGAATCCCCCTCCCCATAACATCACCTCGTCCCCTCCCACCCCTCCCTCTTCCCCTACCAGCAGCTCGAGCCTTCCTATCCGCCTCAGCCTGTGCCTTTGCGTCCGCCTCTCTAATCCTTCTCATCTCCTCCTCAGCCAATTTCTCTCGCTCATTGCGATCTCTCCTCACAGCCTTAGGTTTGAATTTACTCTCCACAGCCGCTGCCCCACGTCCCCTACCCAGTAATCCCCTCCCTCTAGTCCCTCTCAACGCCGGCGCAGGCGGCGGCACAACATTCTCTCTCGCCTCAATGGGTGCGCGAATAGGTGTAGGAGCGGGTGTCTCAGTAGGAACAGGTGCGGGAGAGGAATTTGGTGAATGCTCCGAGGAGTCATTATTCTGCGAGGGACCAGCGATGGGTGTTGAGGGTGCGGGAGGGGTATCGTGGGGATTAGGTTGGGCTTGGGAGTCAGATTCTGTTTTGATGGTTGATGCGGAAGCTGGAGGGGCTTCTTGCATTTCTTCGTCTGCGTCTCGAGGTGGTCCTGGAGCTACGCCTGCTCCCCCTCTGCCTCTGCCTCGACCGCGTCCTCGAGCTGCTTTTGGTGGCATGTTGGAGGGTTGTGGATGTTGATTGGGAGTGAGTGTTGTTATAGCATTGAAATTGTTGCGCGACAATTTTTGTCGTTGTGGGATGGGTTGCGACAAGGTGTATTTTGTAAAGACCTTTGGCGGGGTTGGGTACGAGATAAAATAATTATTTTGGAGCTTCAGACCCACCTTAATATGATTGGCCGATCAACAATCCAGTGTTTGGACTGCCAGCAACCGCAAGTCCTACTTATTCACTATAAAAATCTTCAAAATGTGTAAAGGGACTCTATATAACACTGGCTCCGGTTTCATCTCTTCGTAGCAGCATTTGTCAAAATTATCAAATTCTTAATACGACCCGACACTACCACAAGGTGGACTAAAGTAAACATCAAGTTTGCTCCCTATCAACCTCGTCATATCTTCTACAAAAAAATCAGACAGCCTCTTGAAATATCTAAAACCCATCTGAATACCATTTTGCAAACACTTCAAACAATGAACTCGTACTATGCGTAAAAGTTACTGTGCACCACCAAGGGACAACCACTATTACACAATCCCATTCAAATTAACATCACTATAAGTTCAAAACAATTTCTAAAGAATTTAGGTTCTAAGATTTTCTCCCCAAGGAAAAAACCATCATTTATATAAAAAGTATTAATCCTAAAAGATTTTTTTTACTAACAGATCTAAAATTCTACTGCTATCGAGAGACACTATTTTTCCTACGAATCGATAAAATTACAATAACTCTAAACTTAATTAAACTAACTATTTTACTTAATATTTCTTCAAAAACTCTCTTCCTATGTATAGTACAAACATCTATCTCAATTCTACATCTTAAAAAGCTAGAACTTTATCTATTTCACTTAATTAGCCTATATCTTACAAAACACTAGGTGTAGATAAGTAAGCTTATTAATTCTTAATCTCTATATATTCTTTAATTATTAAATTTACTAAACTTACTCCCCGACAGTTTAAAGTAGTAATATAATTAGTTGACACCATAATTAGTAAATAAAATATAACAGTACTCATTCTAAACTCTATCACACCCTTTGAAAATATATATAGAAGATCGAATTTCAAGACTTCAATTCAATCTATCTCAATTTTTATTCTTATTCTTATTCCCTTCTGGTTCTTATTCTGCTTCATATTCATGGGAAATCTTTCCTGCCTCTCTCTACCTCTCTACACAGCGATGTAAGTCTGTCTTTTTATCTCCCACCACTGTATCTGAACCCGTCTCTCTTGTCTTCCCCCTCTCTATGAGTCCCCCCTCAATCACAAATTATCAAGAAGAAAAAGAAGCAAAACAGGAAAATGCAAAAAACCCCGCGCCAAAAGAGACAAAATATTGGAACCCATCCATCCCAAAATGCACCCATCCATCCATTATGCACATCAAAAATTCATTTCCTGCCCTTCTCCCTCAATCACACACACACACACGCTTACTTCCCACCCCCAATAATTTTAGGCAAACCATTCCACCCCTCCTTTCCCCCTGGATTCTTAATCTTCCCAAAATCCCCATCCAGATCCAAGATAATCTTCATCGCATTCCGACTCCTCAAGAACCCAATCGGGCCCTCCTGCCCGGGTAGTCCCTCCTTTATAGTCCCAACGCCCGTATGTGGAGACTCCTCCTTCTCACTGCCAGGCATAGGAAGGACGCCCTGAAGGAACTCATACGCCGCAAGAGTGAAACCAAACTGGGGTGACGATCTCATGATTCGAGCTGGTCCGCCCTTGAAGAAAGCTTTGAAGCCCTCATCTCTATAGATGGTCTTCGCGCAATGCCTCAGGGAAGTGTATGAACTTTCGCCCTTTCGAGCCTCGACTTGGAGACGAGTTTTGATGACGTCGAAGGGGGTGGTGAGGTAGGCGGCTGGCATACCGGCGATGGCACCGGCTGTTAAGAGTTGGAGGATACCGAGCTTCTTGGTGGGTGACTCGCCGTAAAAGTCACGCTTAAGATGGTTGTAGGTGGGGAAGTAAATGGCGGAAAATGGGACATCTCGAAGGAGACAGGCGGAAGCACCCTTGTAAAGGCCAAGAATACCCAAGTTTTTGACGATCCACATTGCGGATCGACGAGGGGCACCTTCGACGTTCTTGGCGACTTCTCCTTGTACCTGAAGACGAATTTTGACGATTTCGAGTGGGTTGGTGAAGACCTGGGTCATTGTTAGTTGGGTGATAAATTTGGGCCGGGAAATCAACTTACAACTTGACAAGCACCTGCAGTTCCACCAGCAAGAATTTCGTGAGGAATGCGAATCTTTCCATCAGTCCCAGAGAAATGACCTCGAACAAGGTCATTAACTGTCAACTTAATGGCCTTTTCCGGAGCAACACCAACAAGTTGAGGTAGGACTCCCGAATAAAAACCGAGAAAGCCCTCATTTTTGAAGACTTTCTTAGCACAATCCCAGGAATTCTTATAAAGCAGCTCACCCACACGAGATGAGCGTTGATTTTGCAATCTAGTCTTCACCAAATCGATAGGATAAACCATGAAAGCGCCGAAAGCTCCAGACATGGACCCAAGCCCGAAATGATGAACCGACTCTAGTATGGAATGCATAACGTTTTGCGTCTTGGTCTTAATCTTCCTACTTGTCTGATCGAATGCGTTGTATAATGGGTCGCGCCACGATGGATCGAGGACTTTGGCAAAGTCACGGAGGCCTAAATGTCCGGAAGGTTGATCCAGGCCGGCGAAATGAAATAATATATCTGCCTCCATTGGGGTGAATAGTGAAAAGCGTGTAACTCGTGCTGCCTCGTTCAAGAAATCCGTTCTGGTAATCGTCCCATCGCTACTTTTCGCAGTAGCTTGTCGAATGATTAATTCTACCAAATCCATCTCTCTAATCATATTTTGAAATGCGCGAACATTTCCGTATGAAATCTTTGTACCTGCCGAAATATTACAAAGGGTATGTAAATTCTCAAGTAGATGGTCGGAAAGCTTATGTTTTGCAGTCTGGAGAATAATTCGTTGAAAATCTTCTGGTTCGATAAATCCATCTCCATCCCGATCGAAGTGGTGGAAAGCCTGCCTTATTCTCTCGCCTTGAAGACCTCTCAACATTTGCGAGAACTGAGGGTAGGTCAGGTCGTGACGTCGCTTCTTTCCGCCGCTGTACAACGATGCCCATTCACAATCCCAATCAAAAGGTATGCTATCCGGGCCCTTATTTGCTTCATAAAGCTTCTTGAGGTGCTCGTACTTTACAGTTCCGGTCCTTTCAATGTCAAATAATCGAAAGGCAATCTCGTACTCGGCGTCTGGTTTCGCAAGAAGGTTCTCAAAGGTACCCCAATCCATCAAGTTGACTTTGCCAGTATCTCTCCTGTCTGCCACTCGGAACAGGATCGCATATTGTTCGCGCTTGATTTTATGCTAGAAAAGGCATCCCAAGGTTAGTCAATGGCTCGAGGTTTTCTGTGCGACAATGGCATAAGGTATACAGAAAAATTAAAACTCACATAATCTTCCCCCTCAGGCGCAACAGCATTGATGAACTCCTCCTCACCCATAAAATACTCTCCGGTCGATGCATCTTTCCGCGCATTCTTGTCAAAGGTCGTTTTCGACTGTGCGGAAAGTTTGACATCTTGTGGAATCTCGGAGCCAAGCAGCTTTTCCTTGACCACCTCCTTCACCTTTGTAACATCCGTCATCGTGGCTTTTGATCAGCCCAATTCCGCGGCGCACGGTCTGGAATCCGGGGAAATGATTCTTTTCTGGTTCGAGTGGAAGGGTGCGATGGTTGGCAGAAGGAAAAGAAGGACGTCTGCGCGGTTTGTTGGAGAAGATGAGGTTTTCGACACGCTCAAACCTGAACTACCGGCTGACAGTGAGGATATGCAGGTCGCAAAAAAAGAAAGCAAGCTGCTGCAAGTGAAAAGTTTGGCCCCTCGGGTGAGATGTCCAGTCTGCGTGTAATTGATTCAAGTTGCAGAGGAGATTTGGAAGGCAATTGACAAGATAGCCAAATCTGGGGTAGTTCGAGAGGAAGAGGAAGCTCTGTATTTTCCAGAGCTCGGCCGTGCAGGTGTCTGCTTTCTGTTTCCAGCTTTTGACTTGCAGGTGCAGGAGGAAAAGAGCGAGTCGGCGAGAAAAGATCCCTAAAGAGATTAGATTACAGCCGGAAGAAAAGGCGGCGCGAATTCGCAATCGCTCCACGTGACGGGAAAACCCTGCCTCAGGTCGGACTTATATCGGATCTCACTCACTGGATACACAAACGACAACTCCAACTTGTGACTTTATTTTGATTTGGAATACGTGTCTGAATGGGCAAACAGCTATCAAGAAAGAATAGCTACTGGTAACTGCTCTCGTAGAAAAACGTCCTGCCATCTCTAATTACTATTTTCTGTAAAATAAAATAAACAAAGATGCCGACGTACCCGAAGCTGCCCCTCTTTTAGTCTTCAAGGTGGATTCATAACGGGCCCTTACTTCCTTTCGAGCGGTCTGGGTCGCAAGCCTCAAAGGAGTCACTTATTCCTTCATGTATTTTATTCATTAATCACGGGAATTGACTAGTCTTTCCAGACGCACCCCTGATTTTACCTGACTAATCTATACAAATTAATTTAATCCTTTAAATCTTTTCACTTAATTACTTTTTCAAATCCCTATATTTCTAATATCTTCATTTAACTAACACAATTACTCTAGATAATATTAAACACTTCATTTAGATAAAAAACTTAATCGAGTACTAGACAGCTAAATACTATATGTAATCCTCTATATTTTAAAGAACTTTATTTAAAGGACTTATTTATACTAAATAATATTAAATAATTTATTTTAGTAATTAAGTTAACTAGATATACTACTACTCAGATACTCTAAAGTAGTAATATCGCCAGTTAATACTACAATTAGCAAATAAAATACACTAGCTCTTTAATATAGAGGACCTCTTTCGTAACCTTCCAGTATTATTAATTACTAGATACTATACCAAGAACCATTCTCGCATCTATTCTATAATCTCAATAAAGCGGTTGAGACGCAATTCCAATTAGTCGTTAAATTTAAATATCATCGTCTGAACTAAAAGATTCACGAAAGGATTGCAACAGATACTGCGACGACATTGAAAGTGAATCTTCAGCTTTCGGATATATGAAATGTCGACGATTCGGCCATGGTTGATTTGAACGATACCTACCTTAAACTATGTCTATTCTTGGGCCTCTGGGAGATTCTTCAACGATTTTGGGGTTCTGTTGCATTTCGCTTGGTAGTAATGATTTCCAGAAATTCTTTACCACCAGCGAAAACAGATTGTACAGGTGAAATAGAAGCTGGAAATATTTGTAAAGCTCGAAAGCTAGCTCGTAAGTAGTGCTATTAGTATGTAAATAAAATATTCAGGAAAGTTAGAACTCTTGAAGCAAGTTGTGGACGTAACCTACATTTAGTCGTTGTTGCGAACCAAAGTCCTAATTGTTAGGACTTATCGATGTGCAACAAAATATGCACCTCACTTTTCTTTGAGCTGTGGTTGGCTAGCTGGAGCATGGGTGAGACATGGTCACGTGTCGTGACCCCCCTGGGACCCGCTCTTTCCCTTGTGGTATACTCGGAAATTTAAGGTGAAATTGAAGGAGAGTAAATTTGCCACTACTAATACGTAGACTAGGGATTTTTTGCTTTCTTTGTACACTTACCTCGTAAGGTTTAAAAAGGGAATCAATTGACAACTCCTTGGGATATTTTAAAGAGTTCTTCGTTCCAAATCTAACACAACGTCTCTTTCTTTTAGAATAGTAAGACTGTTAGTATTACTCCCCCTCCCTAGGAAGCTTTTTAAATGTTCAGAGAACTTCTTAAACGCCATTCACAAGAAAGTAGATGTGAAATTCTGACCAAGTAGCGGTGCAGCGAACAAAAAAAGGGTCACCGTATCAATGCCTTTCCAGCTCCATCTATCTACACAAAGAAAAAATCACTTTTCCCTCACATCCTCACCCCCAAATAAACTCCGAGTCGAGAAAATCATAACACAACTGAAGCAACCTCTCACTAACCACACTCCCACCAAACAGCAAAACCGAATAACTAGCCCCCAAAAGCCTACTCCTCCACCTCCCCTCCTCAAATCCCACAAAAGACCTAACCAAAGGCAAAAAAAGCACCAACCACCACATCGTCCTCCACCTAAACCCCTCCCCCGCCAACTCATTCAACAAACACACCAACCCCAAAAACACCCACACCACCCAAAAAGCAAAACCCACAATCAATACCGCCACCTCTTCAGGGACAAAAATCTCAACATCATTATAAAAAAAGATACTCACCCCCTCATTTTCCTCCCTCCATACCTCAAGCCTCGCATACCAATGTTCCAAAAGCGCGACAACGATAAAGACAAAGAGTCCCTCAAAGAGTGAAGAAGAGCTGAAGCCAAAAAAATCGAAATGCAAGAGGATGTTGGTGATGGCTATGTAGCAGTTATAGCATGTGGGTGCGATGTATTTCCTTCTTCTACGTTGAGCTTTTTTGTTGGGGAAATTTTCGTGGAGGCAGTCGGTGTAGTATAGGAGTATGTTTTGGAAGGAGGTGGTTTCTTTTAGGAGGGTTTTTGTGAGGTCTTTGATGAGGATGGTTCCGAGTTTTTGGAGCCAGGAGGGGAGGTGGTATGAAGTGAGGAAGTGGTGGATGTCGAGGATGGAGGGAAGGAGCTCTGAGACTTTTTCGTCTTGATCTTCCGGCATTTCATTGGTTGTGTGGATTGGTTTGTACTCGGTGTTGTGAAAATGTCCTCAGGACGTTGAGTGGCAGAATGAGAAAATAAAATTGTTTTAGGATAACAGACGTTTCCCGAAAAGCGGCAAGTCGGGGAATGGGTTCATATCGGAGCAGTCTAATTGTCGATCCGTAAAGAGAGTCATTAGGATGCATTAGGGTATAGATTTTCTTTGTATGAGTACCTTCATTGCTAAGTTTAGTCCATTATAGTACTTCTCTTTCCATTGTCTTTGTATGTACTATAACAATGCAACGGAACTAAAAAGAAGTTCGACCTCATTCTCGTCTTCTATTGTAGTCTTTGTCTACTAATTAAAATCTGATAATAGATGTCTAAGCTCTGCTTATCAAGTTTCTCAAGATATAAACCCTTTTTTCTGGAACTAAGTTTGTCTGGATAGTTGCTTTCTGAGCCCACAAACAACATTCTATCAGAACGTACTCTTTGAAAAACGAGAAATGACAAGATGAGACACTAGAGCGGATGGGAAATAGGTTACTTAGTATTACTGAAATACACAGATTTCCCCTCCTCGGCTGAACTATAAAGGTTGGTTTCGCTTAATGAGGGGAGAGGCGTACCCTTTCGGGGAAGGCTTTACACGTGATCAACCTTCATAACCCTGACCGCGACGGGAGGGTCGCCGTCAAGCTCCAACCGCTCAGCCTCCGCCTACCCAACTTCGATATCTTCTTGGATACAGATGTCACCATCAACCTTTGTTCAACCCAAAGTCATCGCAGTTGGCACGACATGTTACGTAACGACCACGGACAACATCACCGTCCTGAAGGGGTATCAGGTCTGGTTTAACGGGAATCTGGTCTTTGATTACGGGACGACGTGCGAGGAGCGTCTCGCCCGGGAAGCCACAATCTACGAGCACCTTAGCCAGCATGCACGAATCTTGATGTGCTTCGGCCTTGAGGAGGTGCATCCTGGTGTCCACTCGCTCCGGCTGGAGATGGCTCCCTTGGGGTCCATCCGCACGTATATACAGAAGAATTCCAACAGCCCACCTTCAATCCAATGCCGCCTGCAGATGGCCCTTGATGTAGCCACGGGCCTAAACTACATGCACCTACGAGGCGCAATGTCCTGTGATCTGTCTTGTGCAAATCTCTTCGTCTTCGACGAACTCCGCGTTAAGCTCGGCGACTTTGGCGGGTCTCTCCTCGAAGGCTTCAACTTTGAGTGGGACCAGACACTCGAGTCTCGATACCACTTACCCTCACGAGGGCGGGAGTACGACGAGGTGTCGCGTATGAAGAGGGAGCTCTTCAGCCTGGGATCGGCCATCTATGAAATCACTGCGTGGAAAAGACCGTTTCCGGAACTGAAGGACGACGAAGTAGAGGACAAGTATGCTAGAGGGGAGTTTCCACCACTTGACGGCAATGTTGCTAGACATATCATTCGAAATTGTTGGGCTGAATCTTATACAACTGCACAAGAAGTCACCAGGGATTTGAAAAGCTGCCAGTCGTCTCGAGGTGCTTGAAAGGGTAGGCTTTCTCCAAGTCTGTTTACCTAGAATCAGTTTGCAGCTGCATTCGCCGAGGAGATAGTAGTATAAATTGAATGGCTCGAAAATGAGTGTGGAGGTATAGTTCTGCCAAACTAATTCATGCGTCCATGTCTGAGCAACACTATGCTCGCAAAGGTTGTAGTAGAAATGGAAAACCAAGCAAACGTAATCGGAGGGTATTGAATAGATTTGTAGCCAGAAATTCTCAAGTAAGTTTAGATGGATTAGCTAACGTCTAGCATAAGGCTAAAAGCTTGTCGAGTCTTAATGCCGTTACCTCGAAGAAGAGCAATGTTGGATGGCTCTCGGTAGAAGGGGGTGTTTGCAGAGTTTGGGTATATGGTTAGGATATTTCCATGTTATGATCAGGCAAGCACCCATTAGCATTAATGAAGCAGCTATCGAATGACACTCTTACAAGATAGCATTTCGGCTTGAATTAAATCTTACATCTCTTAAGAGACAAATTATAATTATATTAACTATAATTTTAATTAATAGCTTATTAATCTTAATTAGATTAGATTAATAATCTATTAATCTAATCTAATCTAATTACTACTAACTATAATAACTAGACTAATTCTCTTAACTAAAAAAACTTAATATATACTCTCTTTAAATATCTTACTACAGGGGCTAATATATATTGAGTTCCACCGTTTGGTGAGGAACAGTGCACGGCCTGGCACTCAATACATATTAGCCCTTGTACTAGAACTCTTTTATAATTCTCTTGTATCTAGGCCTAGAAATTAAAGCTATATATATACTAGCTCTCTTTAGATAAAAGTTAATAGTAAAAAAGTATATAGCTACTAATATATCTCTTTATAGAGAGCTTAGTATCTTTCTATATTCTTTATATTAGACCTTATAGTAATATCCTTCTACTTATTAGTCTATATATAAAAGTTTTATATATCTCTAGTACTAGTACTTATAAGCTTATATTCTTATACTTATACTACTTTCTAATAAATCTAAATTTTTAATAGATTAATAACTTTTTTTTTAAAGTAATTAAACTGAATTTAATTAAATTAAATTAAATTAAAGCTCTCGATTTATAAGATAATAGATAGAAGCTTGTTTAACCTCTATAAATTATACTACTCTAGTAATCTAATTCTTAAATCTATAAGGTAATAAAGTTTAATAGACTAACATAGTTTATTAGTAAGTCGATTACTAAAAATATATATAAAAAACGTCTATATAACTCTAGTAAAAATCTATAGTTCTTAAGTAAAATTAATAAATAAAAAAATTTACTTTATTACTATATAAATAAGTAATTTTGAAATTTTAGGACGCTTACTAGTTATAACTAACGATTCGCTTAAAATTACCTCTATATTTATTAAAAAAAAATTATTTCTTTAATAACTTAGCGGTTATAATTAGTTAGTATGTAAGATTTTTACTATTACTTATATATAATGTAATAAGGTAAAGTTTTTAGTTTTATTAATTTTTATCAAGAATTGTAGATTTTTACCAGGGTTGTATAGACTTTTTTTATATGTATTTTTAGTGATCGACTCGGTGATATGATCGACTCGCTAATAAACCACGTTATATATAGTTATAATTTTAAATTTAATTTACAAGTGAAATTAGATGTATATATAGAATAAAATTCGGCGTTTTTCATTTTTCATAATTAGTGAATAAAAAGTACTTGTATAGCACCCCGATTATCCCCCCTTTCCATATCCCCTTCTCTTTCTATACATCACAAGTATCACAAGTATCACAAGTATCACAAAATACCTCACAAGTTTCACAAAAACATATTTCACAACATCTCAAAGCATCTTTAGCAAAGACTTTCAAAAAAAGGTGTTGTATAATTTCCCTTCCCAATTTCCCATCCATCCCATCCCATCCTAATCTACTCCCCAGTCGCCCCCCCCAAGATCCCCAACCCCAAACCCCATATTCCCCAGATCCCAGATTTCCCAAAGTCCCCCACCCCCAAGGTCCTAGTTTGATCAAAGTAAAGTAGTTTGTGTGCGGTACCCATTTTCCAGATTTCTCTCTCTCTCTCTCTCTCTCTACTCTCTCCCAACAAATACACATAGAATCACCACGCCCACCAGAAAATATTCTTTCCCACCCAAGGACGGGAACAGTAGAGTGAGTATAGCACAGACTGATACCTGTCATCTACGTGATTTGTGACACCACCCCCCTTCCATATCCACCAACCAACCCAAGGAAAAGGAAACAAAAGTTAGATTAAAAAGCAGCAGTACGTGTCGCGAAAAACAAAAACAAAGAAAAAAGAAGTGAAAAAGGAAATGGAAATCGAAAAAACACAGAAAAACATCGAGAGACCCCCAAGGCAAAGAACAAGAAGCCAAAAGAGGAAACAAGAGAAGAAAAATCGTCTAGTGTAATCATCCATCATCGTCATCCATAAAATAAAAAAAAGGAGCGTAGTAGTGTTCTCCCCACGCAGTCTTTCCCGCTCATCCATGCATGCTTTCAACAACAAAGGAGGTTCTGAATATACCAAGTAGTGTCAAAGTTTGTGTCGCTGCCGATAGAACCAATTACAACAAGGAAAATACTCTCGAGGAAGGCGCAGGAAAACAAAGGTACACAGAAAGATCATTCGACAGACGCCTTGCACTTATGATTCGCAAAAAAACAATCAATTGAGATTTCCCAACGCCAGTAGCACTGAGAGACAGGTCGAGATATGTGAGGGATGGCCAATGTAGAGAAGTGGACGAAGAACGAATCGCTTTTTTGTTGAATGGAGAACGAAAACCGGGAGGCGATGGAGATGTATAAGCGTAAACGTAAAAGACAAATTCGTTGGTACACAAAGAAATTGTTACTTTGTCGATCAGATTTCCAAGTGAGCCAAGCGAGGGTGAGAAATGGTTCATCGCTTTCTCTTCTTGCTTGGGCTGCCTTGTCCGCCAGCCATGGTAGCTGGTAGGATAGGGGTTTCGACAGTCATGTCATCCTTTTTGACTGGAACGCCCATGTGTCGTCCATAACGTCCTTTGCGTCCGTTTCCCTCGTCTTCGCTCACACATTGATCCGCGCTGAGTCCAGCATCCTTGCATCTCTGGCAGGGACGTTGGCGATCGCAGCCCTTCTTGCTCTTTCGGCAACGTTGGCAACGAGGTTTGGATGAAAGGTCCTCCTCATCATCACCAAGTTGGTGTTGGAAGTTAAGCGCCGAAGCATTGGAGGTTTTGCGAGATTGAGGTGGCAGAGAAGTTGGAGAGATGGGTTTAGTACTGCCGGAAACACTGCTTGATTTCTTGGACTTGACAGTCTGGCTGGGTCGTGGAGCCTTGGCTTTCACAGACTTGTTGACCTTGGCACCAGATGCACTAGTACGTGGTTTGCCCATGATTGATGGCATGCTCTTCGACTTGGGCATGCTAGGCTTTGAAATCTCATCAAGGCCTTCATCATTGTTGCCAGGATTAAATTCATAATCCGCCTCATCTCCACTGGGCTCAGTGCTGTCCTGACTTGGCAAGATATCATCGAGATGTGGGCGGAACTTCTTAATGGCGCCTGGTGGT
The DNA here is from genome assembly GCA_001399465.1 of Hymenoscyphus scutula. NCBI lineage: Eukaryota > Fungi > Ascomycota > Leotiomycetes > Helotiales > Helotiaceae > Hymenoscyphus > Hymenoscyphus scutula. The sequence continues at coordinate 11,713 of LKTO01000395.1, read as the reverse complement.
AGGATAGGACTAGCCTCACGCTTTTGGCGACGTGCTGGGGGTAGCTCAGGCTCGCTCTCACTTTCTTCTTCACTAGTAGCGCCCGTTGACGAAGCGGCATCAGCCTTGCCACTAAATGTATCATCAAGTGTGGAAGCCGATGTACGACCATGGGAGATGTTTGACATTTCACCAAGGCGCATCAATTGAAGAGCGACATCTTTATCCTCTTCCGACATGCAGCTGCCCACTGTCGGCTCTGGAGTGGGAAGAATGCCAGAACTGTTCCCTGGTGTAGTACCAACGGATTGTCTGTTCGGGTATTCCGCTCCACGAGTACGGCGGTTTTGAGCAGCTGGTGTAGAGTACATTCCAGGCTGTCCAAATCCATTGCTATAACTCTGTGGGGAGTGCAGGGCTTGTGGGTTCGAGAATGGGTGTTGTGAAGGATGCGTGAAAGGAAGGGAAGTTCGCTGATGCTCCATGCGACGCGCAGGAGAAACAGACGAGTTCGAAGTCGCCGCCGGCATTTGTGGCGGGGCGAATAGAGGGAGCTCCTGTGGTACCTGTTAGCATTTATTTGCCTCTCGCGTGTGTTGAATGATTGCCACTTACTGAACTCTCAAACTTCGCTCTCTTGCGACGACCACCTTCAACAATGTTGTCTAGACTAATCTCGGTGTTTCCAATGTGCTCACTCTTGGTTCTGCTGGAAACAGATCCAGCAGCACCGTCTCCACTGCTGTATCCAGTCAAACCATCGCTGTGAACATCTGGGAAACCACCATGTGTGCTTGACCCACGACTCTTAAAGCCAGTACGAGAGCGATTCTTCTTCACCAGTGGTGGGTTTGTACTGGCAGACTCGCTTCGGCGGCCACGGCTGTTGGGAGACATGCTGCGTTTGCGCGATGTCCTCGAAGCCGGCCGAGAGAGTGGTTGCCCGTAATTGAGGGCCTGGCTTGGCTGTGGAGGAGGCATTTGGTGGCTATCGCCAGGGTAGCAGGCTGCTTGGGCTACTGGTGACCCCGAATGGTGTTGTGAAGGGCCAAATGCCCCTGGTGCTTGTACTGGTTCCTCGATGACCCGAACGTACACGACCATGTTGTTTCGGAGATTTTCGTAACGAGCGATGAGAGTGTTTCCCTGCTCATCCTCGAAACTCACCCCCTTGGCACCACCAGGACCGGCATAGAGACCATAGAAGTTTTTGACAGTGGTCACGATGGAGTCGGTCGTGTCATGGGGGAAGATTTGTACTCGCATAGGTAGGCGCGCACGATACTGGGGCGACTCGGGAAAGAGGAGTTCGAATGCGACACTCTTCGGAGTAGGGCTCCCACCAAAAGGAGACATATTTGAATTATGTGGCGTCGTAGCATTTGACTGGCCACCAGCATAAGATGCTGGCGGTGTAGCCATTCTCTGGGCCCCAGTGCGCATATCCTGTCCAGCCATTGTGTTCCGGGTCGGGTACGAATGAATGTGCGCGAGAGGGGAAGCAGGAGACGTCAACTTTGGTTTTTGTGCGTTTGCCGAAGCCGCGCCTAGCAGAGATGCGAATTGCGTCTTCGAATAAGAGAGGGAGGCCCTCGGAAGGATTCAAGATGCTTTCCAGCAAAGAGTGTGTGGTGGTGAAAGATGGGGTGGTGCTGGTGGTGGTGGTGACTCTCGGCGGAGGAGAGGATGTCGCAAGCTGGCGGATGGGTGAGGACAGAACGAATGTCGGGTTGTCTTTCGGTCTAGGTGGTAATCGCTGTTAGCATTGGTAGTAATAGAGTTGATGATGGGATACAGAGGTGATCTGATGAAGCAGGAGAGGGTACGATGAAATTGTCTCTGGTCGACGGTGAAATGGGCGCTTCCATCCGATCGCAGGACAGGAGGATTGCGGTCAGGACCACAAGCAAGATGGGAAGGAGATTGACCTCTCTGCTTGATCGCATAAGATACAGGAGTGAAAGAGACTTACCAGTGGTCGAAAGGGATGCCGTTGTGAAGTCTATCGAGGCATTTGAAGTCGTCGTCCGGAGGAATTGGCGGGTCAGGATGCTGCGACGGGGAGCGGTGGGATCAAGAGGATACTTGGGAGATATTCAAGAAGATGAAGGCTCGAACAGATCTGCAAACGACCGGCGGATGGAATTCGACTGGGTTGGCGTGCTTCTGGTGGTGGTTGTTGGTCGTGGAGAGGGTTGGGTGTGTGATGGGAGGAGAGGAGTACGAGAGGTCGGCAGGCGGTCTTGATCAGATTTCATGATTTATGCAGCATTTGGACATAATTCTGCTTAACCACATATTTCTTCGCAACCCCGAATTTCAATTGTCTTAATTTAGAGCTAATCATCAAACATTCCTCGGTTGACTAAACTACCCTTCTACCGCACTTTTCTTTCCACGATCGTGGTAATTGTGCCAGTCCTCGGACTCTTTCCCGCATGCCTCCATGCCGCTGCCCGCTCACTGATCGCTATCACACGATGGTGACTTGCAAGTTGGAGAGACTCGCTGGTAGACAGAGGTTAGGAGGATTTTACTGTGTGAAAGTTCTCATGAATTCGAATGAAGTATTCCACTACAAAATGATAAAGCGCTTGAGCTAGGAAGCCTCATCTTTCTCTCCCCATTGAGTCTTTCCCGCTCAGCCCGTTTTCGGAGGGGCGTCTGTCTGGTGTTTCCTCCAAATGCATCTGGGAAACACACCATCAATCCACCACTCAAGCCTCTCCTCTCCCCAATCCTTCCACAAGATATATACAGCCACCGAGCGGATAATGGATGCGACTGGAAATCTCCTCACCAAAAGGTGCCTCTTTCCCGCTCGAGTTGAGACAACGAACAGCTCCTCCAGACGCAGTGGCCAAGTGCTTGATTAGGTCTGGACCAGCCAATGATGGATGCGCCGACGTCTGAGGCAAGGATGTGGGGGAGGATGATCATGGGTGTTACCCTTCAGACCAGTGCAAAGCAATTGGGCATCGCATCGCATCGCATCCTGTGAAAAGAATTGACTGCTTGCATCCTGGAACTTACGGTACTTGGTATTCGACAGAGACTTTAGCACGCCGCAATAGTTGGGGCCAGGTCCCCGCGACGAGGCCTAACGAAGTATTGTTGCTTGCTTGCTGGTGGTGGGATGCTGCTGATATTGGGGATTTCGCCCAAGGATGTTGGTATGCGCTGGCGCAGAGTTTCAAAGTAGCAATACATTATGCTGGAAGAATAACGGTTGTGAATTTTCAGCAGAGTGTTTGTGATTCGTCCAAACAATTTCTTTGGGTATATAAAAAGAATTCCACGATTGTGTGGAAAGAGTTTGACAATCTCGACAGTCCGGTTGGTTGGGATCCCTCCAGGTACTCGCATAATGGCAGATAGCAGCAGGAAAGTGGAAATGGAAATGGTCCACTAGGACGGAGGGGAAAGATGACGAGATAAACAACTTCACCCAAGCTGGGATGCGTGTCTTTTGCTGAATGTGAATGTGGATTTGAGTTGCAGTCACGTCTACTAGTCGTGCTGCGATGACTGGATGGATCATCACACTGCAGAAGTGCAGCTTTAGTTGATGCGATTCTGTTTGTCGTGTGCCACTACTGAAAGCAGGGAACCTTGGTCCACCACCAGCGAGCGCAGCGCAAAGAGCGCTTTGCGACTCGGGAGCAGGAAACTTTTCCCTCTGAACCTCTCGCGCGCATAGGAAGTCTATGATGGATAGAAGAAGCGCAATTGAAGAAGTCCACGACCCCTCACTGCGAAAGGTTCTGGTCTGGTCTGTTATTGATTTGGGCAGGGTCGGGATTTCCCTTCCTCAGTTCCGGCGCAGGTTTGAGAAGTTGGATGATGACGACCCAATGAGCTTTAGTCAAGATATCGAGGCCGAACAGCAGCCCTGGGCCGGGACCTTGAAGATATCGGTTCCCCTCCAGCAGCAACCAGTCAATGGATGTCAACAAAGTCGCGGTCACGCTCTTGTCTGTTGATGGCGTGCTGATCAGGAGGAGAGACAAGGCAAGAAAGCAGGAGAGAGCGAGGTGAGAGCATGTGTCTGTTGTGTCTGCGCCATGCGCTCAAACCAAACCGGGATGGACGTCGATATTCGCCTCGGATCGATCCATGGATCCTGAGCGCAGCGCCTGGCTAATCGGGACGGTGGTGTACGAGAGTAGATACTTGTACCGTCCTGGACCGAAGGGGAGGGAAGTGAGGTGTGAGAGAGAGTTTTGGATTCACCATGAACCATTGACAACCAATGGCAGAGGGCAGTCCTTCCCCTCCCCAGAAATGGAGTGTGCTATGCGTTCCAGTGGGGATGATGGCGTCGGGCAAATCGCACCAGCTCCAGCCAAATCGTGGCACGCCGGGCTTGCGCTGACCTGGAAGGGAAAAACAGAGTTGAGAAAGCATGCCCGCCTGCCGAGCGGCTAAGATTCCAATCGTTTGTCGCAAACGACCCAGGACGACGTGGACGGAGTCGCAACGACAAGCGCAACGTGTAGAAATAAAAAGGAGAGCGATTCGACTCTTCTTGGATACTTGATGAAGAATGTCGTCGTGGTGTAGTGGAAAAGGGGACAGTCAGCTGACCTCGCGTCGAGGAGCGCGTTGTGCAGGGATTGGGAGAGGAGAAAGTCAACAACGACCAAACAAAGGAATTGTACAGTAATCAGGGCTAGGATATATAGAAAGAATTGATCAAATAAACAAGAAACATTATACGAACATTTAGAAGCAACAAAACTCGAGTTTTGCTCAAATGGTGGTTCAATATCAATAATTCTCGGATTATCAGTCTCGTTGATGAGACGTGATGACTGATTTCATCAGCGTCGTTGCTGCCTCGCAACGGCACATTTCCGCGTCCTCCCTGTCCAAAAGCTTGGCATCCGACTAGCTCGACTAGCTCGTCCCTCCACGCGATCGACCGTGTTTACATCGACCGTGCACTAAACAAACTTGAGGTTCGAGGTTGCCCTGTCAAAATATATGGTCGTCGCCTTAATTGCATCCCATCGCATCCTTCCTCCCAATTTCTTCATCGCATCCAACCTCCTCTTCTCCCTTCGCCCTCGCCTTCATCCACCACCACCACCCACCCACCACACATTCTCCATGGAACTGCAGTAAATCATCTTCTCTCTCCAGTCCTTGTACTTGGCCTTTGTACATCGCAGCTTTACTACCAACGCAGTCTTCCTCGATATATCGAATTTCCGACCGTCCTCCTCCCCTTTTAGCTTTTTGGGAACGCGACTTGCACTCCTCGACAACAACCCCAAAACAACATTTGCAACCCTCCAGTCCACCAGCGTACGAGTAATACTAGTTGCATGTCCTCTTTTGGCAATTAGCTATTGTAATTCCCAGCATTGTCTATCACATCACCGCCGACAATATGGACGCGAGAGTAAGATTTCTCCCCCCCCCCCTCCACCTCAATTTCCTTGTTATTGTTCACTCGGGGGCCCTCGACCATTGACATATTTTGTCGACGGGGCGTCCGCACATTCCGCAACATCTCCCCAGGCAACCTGCATTTCTTCAAGACATCTCTTGTCCATCGCCTCGAAGCTAACATTTAATCTCCCAGCCCCAACGCTTCAGACCTCTCCGTCTAGCCGGCGATGAGAATACCGCTCCCTCTACCAAGCAGACCCTCCACCAACGACACAAGTCCACCGGCACACTCAATAACATGGGACCACCAGGGGGACTCAAGGCTGCTGCCAAACGAACCGCTTTTGGGGATGTGAGCAACACGGCGAAGACCTTGATCATCCATGATGATTCCGTCCTGCACGGAAGATCGAATAAGTCGGATTTCGTCAAGCCCCTTGCCCACCCCGACAAACCAGCGGCCCTCCTTCGTCCTGCCCAAAGACCATTGAATGCTGCCCCCGTCAAAGGTCTGCTTCCCACCACCTCGGTCCCACTCTCGATTCCTGTCACAACAAAAGCCCCCCACGGAGATTCCCAACCACACATGCCTGCCCCAAAGCGAACCCTGTCCAAGAAGGGTACCAAGATTTACAAAGACAACACTCAAGATGTCCTGTTACATGCTCCAATTGCACCTCCTGCTGCCATCCGGGCGGTCAAGGAGGAATTGGTAGCACCGGCGCCTGTGCATCAGATCCTCGAACCTCGACAACACAAGAGCCAACCTCAATTGAAGCCAGACCAGCCTGTCCTTCGACGAACACAAAGCAGATACCTGGATAATGGCCCCAATGTCATGGCTCCCATTCTTCCCAGTGATCCTATTTATGAGGATGCTCATGAAGAGCAAGGAATTACCTCGGACGAAGCCTATGAGAACTACTTGACTATGGCGGAATTGGAGGAGGAGAAGGCAAGGATTCAACAGGCTTCCCAGCCTGCAAACGCTCACGTCAAGCGACAAAGTTCCGGTCCAATTGCTGAAGTTGAAGAGTACTGGGAGGATGACGAAGAAGAGATCTATGACGAGCAAGGTTATACAACTGCACATTCCTACCGATCTCGCGGAGACAACACTACTGGAGGTGCTACCACAGTTCTATTCCCAAAGGTTACAAACAAGACCAAAAAAGAGATTCAAGATGCCGCAATTCTTGTTGAGAGTACTCGAACCCAGGATGATATCGAGGATGAGGCTTGGGATACCAGCATGGTGGCGGAGTATGGGGACGAGATTTTTGCTTACATGCGTGAACTTGAGGTCAGTACATCAAAATACGCTCATTGATTTACCTCCCTTGGTGGCCGCCTGAACAGAAATTTCCCGGGCTGCCCTGTTTACAAAGAGGAACATTTCCATCCCTTCAGCACTTCATTCCTTATTCACTCATGTCTTTCTGTACCCATTGCTAACATACGATGCCACAGATCAAGATGCTTCCCAACGCGCACTACATGGACAACCAGGCTGAGATTCAATGGTCAATGAGATCAGTTCTAATGGATTGGTTGATTCAGGTTCACCACAGATTCTCTTTACTCCCAGAGACTTTGTTCCTCACAGTCAACTACATTGATCGCTTCTTGTCATGCAAGATTGTTTCTCTTGGAAAACTTCAACTAGTCGGTGCAACTGCAATCTTTGTTGCCGCCAAGTACGAGGAAATCAACTGCCCATCCGTTAGCGAGATTGTGTATATGGTCGATGGAGGATATACCGTGGATGAGATTCTCAAGGCGGAGAGATTTATGTTGAGCATGCTTCAGTTTGAACTTGGATGGCCTGGACCAATGAGCTTTCTTCGACGAATCAGCAAGGCCGATGACTACGATTTGGAAACCCGAACATTGGCCAAATACTTCCTCGAGGTTACCATTATGGATGAGAGATTCGTAGGATGCCCTCCTAGTTATATCGCGGCCGGTGCTCATTGCTTTGCTCGCCAAATCTTGAAGAAGGGCGAGGGTGACTGGGTATGTTTTGCAAGTATCTCCAAGCAGATTCCAATACTAACTTCCAACAGACACCTGCTCATGTTTACTACTCTGGATACACATGGACCCAACTTCGACCTTTGGTTGCCATGATGTTAGAGTGCTGTCAAACTCCTCAAACCCACCACGCTGCTGTCTTTGACAAGTATTCCGATCGTCGTTACAAGCGCGCATCCCTCTACGTCCGAACTGAATTGCACGACGGCTTCGTCCTCCCACCAATGCAACTTCCAATCTGCCGACCATCCCTCCCATCCTCAAATCCATCCCTCGAAGATGTCGCTCAGCATATGCCATTCGAGACCCGCGATTCTTTCCCCAAAATGATTCGAGTAAAGGGCTAGTGGGTCACTTTCCCCCGGTTCGACCCGAAAAATATTCGATTCTCTGTATATTATTGGACCAGATACGGTGATTAAAACATCAATTACTGATATGGTATTTTCCTACCGCACACATCTGGATCCTGTTTTCTACATTCACAACCACCATACATTGCGGTTGCCATTCTGCCATTGACCTTTGCATCTTTTATGGCGTACACGGCTTTCCATACATTTTCCCAATTCTCTCGACCTTCGGACAACCACAATCCTCCGACAACTTCTGCTTCTAGCGTAACGATGCTCCACGACATGACGAGACCCACGAACACAAATAAGAAAAAGACTCTTGTGCGGCTCACTTAATTTTCCCCCTATGAGCTGCGCGGAACTCCTTGCAGGCGCGATTCATTTTAAAAAAAAAATAAGGGAGGGGCGGGTGTAATGTTTTCTTGTTCTTTGCTCTTCCTCGACTTTTCCCCCCTCCCTTCACTAGCAACTGAAGTGGATTGTAATGGCTGTTGAAGTTTTTTCCTTCTACTTTTTCTTTTCTCTTTCTTTTTCTTTCCTCTCCTTTTTCCTCTCACTTTCTGCTGAGGAAAGGAAGAATGGAAGCACTCTCGATTATGGTCCAAAAGGCGTACATGGTGTTTTTCTTTTCGGTATAGAATATAGCAGAGGAAGACTGAATGGAAAGTGAAAGGGACTTTGACTTTGACTTGGGGTGGAATGGATTTGGGGATGGAGATAGGAAGGTCCAAAACTACCAACTGCCAATACCGCTTTGTTTAATAAAAAAGGCATATCTCTTTTAGAGGTGTATTAATTGATAGTACCCCTTTAATATTGTGAATACGGAAAAGTTCTCTTTTTTTCTTTAAGTTGATATTTTTCAAATGATAAGTGATTAATTATAAGTATATCGAGTATTAATTAAGGAAAGTAAATTAGAGTAATAATTACTACTCTAATATACTCTACTCTACTCTTCTCTCCTCTACTCGTTACTACTCGAGTAGTTTAGACCGATTTAAACCGACCTAGTAGACAGTTTAAAGACTCGAGCTTAAAATATAAATTTTAATAGAGCGTTCTAGAGATATCTAAATATCTATCTATATAAATTATCTAAAATTAGAAGAGAAGAAGAGAAGAAGAGAAGGTTTAAATAATAGAATAGAGAGAAAAACTAGTCCTTTAAAAGAAGAGAGAGAAAAAATATATAATAGATAGTATAAAAATACTTAGGTGTGACGGTTCTGACCGCCACTCTGCCTTGCTTAGCTATCCCTTGCTTAGCTATCCCTTGCTTGGCTATCCCTTGCTTAGCTATCCCTCGCTTAGCTATCCCTTGCTTGGTTGCTTAACGCATCTCATATATTTAAGAGCTTCTAGCTCCTGGGTGTCTATCCTTTCTTCTCTTCTCTCCTCAGCTTAGAATCTTCGAATAGACAGTTCCATAGTGCCTAACTTACACCTGGCGTAATAAACTGTGCGTGTCGTTATATTAGGTAGTTAAATATAATAGAATTAATAAATAGATATTTTATATTTTATTTATAGCTTTTATTAAAGGTAGTTACTATTTATTCTTTTTCTAATAACTATTTTCTAATAAAGAATTTAAAAAAAGAAGTTTAAAAAAGAAATAATTAAATCTTAAATAAATAAATAATATTCTTTTATAAGTTATTTTATTTTAAGTCTTAGTAGTTAGATATAAGAATCTCTTAGTACTTTAGTAGAAAATAATTTATTAGTTATAGAATAAAATAATACTATAAAGAATTTTATAGATTAGTATAAGTATTATTACTTTAAAATATTTAACTTATTAATTTTAAAGATATTTTATATAGCTAGAATAGATATCTATAAAGTAGTTTATATATATATAGAATCTAAATTTATATACTTTTATTATTCTATATACTACTATATAATAATTTATATAAGAAAGATAATAAATATACTAATATTATATTTAATTATTTATATTTTAAATATTAAGTAATTCTCTTTATATAAGTTAATTACTTTAGATTTTATTATATACTTAAATAAGAGAGAGAACTATAATAAAACTTAATCTATCTAACTAAAGATATTATTTCGACAGGTTAGTTACTATATAGAGAGGTTTATATTATAGAGTATTTACTTAGAGATAAACTTATTACTTATATAAAGTAGTTAAAGCTAAAATATAATAAAACTTAATCTATCTAACTAAAGATATCGTTTCGATAGATTAGTTACTATATAAAGAGATTTATATCGCGGGTTATTTACTTAAAGATAAACTTATTACTTATATAAAGTAGTTAAAGCTAAAAGGTATTAATAACTAAGTAAACTAAGTTAAGTATAAAGCTTCTATCTAATAGTAGATATACTAGTCTTATATAGAACCTTTCTACTTATAGATTATTAGAGATTACTTTAATTATCTATAATCTAGATTATAATAGCTTACTCTAAGCCTTTATAATCTCTTTAGATTATATAATAATCTATTAAGAAAATCTCTAGATCGCTTAGCTACTCTAAGCGATCCTTTTATACTATAAGAGTATATAATAGTACTTAATCTATTAGAACGCTATCTAGTCTATACTTATTATATATTACTATATAATTTATAATATAAAGTTCTCTTATTTTAAATAGACTCGATAGAATATATAAAGAAGAAGGTTCTTATAGTACTAAGATATTATTAGGTTAAGAAAGGTATATAGAATCGCTAGAGATAGAATATTTTAGTAGCTAAGAGAGATAGAGAGATTTAGAGAGATTTATAAAAGTATAAATACTATCTATATTACTTCTTAAGATACTCTACTATAAACCGAGTTTTAGATAACTAAGTTAGATAATCTAGTCTTAATATAAAGACTACTTACTAATAAATTATAGATAAGCTATAACTCTATCTTCTTCTATTACGTCGAGAATACTATAAATATTATATTCGATTTTCTATCTCTAAAAACTAAATCTTAACTTAGAGTAATAAGAAACGCTTCTCTATTCTTTTATATAATAGACTTATATTATTTATATAACTAGTAATATTAATAGTACTAGCGTATATAACGCTACTTCTAGCTCTAGCTCTAGCTCTTACTTATCTATCTCTAGTATAGTACTCTTATACTTTCGACTATATTTTCTCTACTCTTAATAACCTTCTTTATAGTATATACTATATATACTATCTCGATGTTCTTAAAGCTTATTATCTTTATCTAATCTAGTTAATCGATAAACCTTAGCTTTATTATTTATTCTAGTTAACTAAATTATCTATAAGAAGTAGAAGTAATTATAAGATCTAAGACTATTTATAGTACCTTAGATATATACTATATCGCTTCTTCTATTTCTATACTCTTATAGTTATTACTATAGTATATAAAAACTTTTATAGACTATATAAAATATAAAGAAATATTTATAAGATAGTAAGAGGTTTTATATTATAAAGATAGTAAGAAAAGATTTATAAGATAGTAAAAAGCTTATATTATAAAAGCGATAAGAAAAGATTTATAAGATAGTAAAAGAGTTTATAAAGTATAAAGATAATAAGAGAATATTATAAGATAGTAAAGAAAATTAAAAACCTTATCTTTATTAAATACTAAACTTATAAATAAATAAAGATTTCTATAAATAAACGCTTTAAATATATTAGTTTAAGTTTAACTTAGAAATAAATTACTTTTAAAATTATATATTCTTCTTCTAATATTTTTTTTATTAGTACTTAACTATAGCTTATAACTACTAAGTAAATTTAAGTTCTATTATATAAACTAATATAGTTTATTAGCGAGTCGATTATATTATCGAGTTAATTACCTTAAAACCTATATAAAAAACATCTAATATAGTTTACTATCGAGTAGCCTATATCACCGAGTAGCCTACTTTAAAACTTATATAAAAAACGTCTATATATAACTATACAC
>LKTO01000394.1:0-48500 GCA_001399465.1 Hymenoscyphus scutula | reverse complement strand
GGAGGGAGGGATGGGGGGTTGGGGTGGTGTTTTGATATAGTTTTCTTCTTTTTCTTTCTTTTCTGATTAGAGGGAGGAGTTTTCAGGGAGTTTCTTCCAAGGGGGGGCTTCCAAAGGAAAGGATCTTCTGTGTGAATACCGATAGATGAATCTTGGGAAAGCGAGGGAGTTCCCTACATAAAGAGGGCGAGAGAGGATACGATACGGTGTAGTGTCGTGTAGTACCGTAAGGGGCGATGCGATGCGATGCGATACAAGAGAAGAGGAGACAAGATAAGTAAGATAGGATAGTTAAGATGATACCCAGCAAATATAGTACGATTGATATGATACGATGCCGCTCGTGTAATTGAAAGAGCTCTTTTTAGATTGTTTTATAATTGAGTATTTATATCACATCCGAATTAGTTATATATTCCTCTGTTAGAGAATAAGTAAATAATACCCACGCGCTCTTTCTTAATAAATATACTACTACTTAACGATTTGAAATTACTCGAGAACTATTAGTAGGTAGTCGAGGAGAATAGAATAGAGTACTAACCGCTAATTAGATATGTTAACTGGAATTATAGTATCTAAACTTAAGAGGTCTACTAGAGTACTACTTGTATACTCTTTATTCTCTTATCTATCTATAGTATTCTAGAGTTCTAGAAAATTAAATACTAGTACTTTTACTTCTTTATAAGAAGTAAAGGTTAGAAAGAGTTATAGATATAATATAAGGTTATCTTTAATACTCGATTTAAGTAATAAATCTAATCTTAATTCTACTCTTAATTCTACCTGTTATTTCTATCGTTTTTATCTAGAAGTTAAATAGTACTCTTGTTTCTCTGCTTAGTACTGTCTAGTATATATACTTATAGAGATATTACTTTTTAAATTTTATACTACTTCTTACACTTTTGGAGCACTATAGCTTTACTATAGAGTATATACGGTTATAAATTAAGTATACTAGACTATATACGTGTATATTTTATACACGCTCGTTCTATAGTATAAACCTCTTAATTAACGACCTAACTTACTCCTATAAATAATAGTGGACGAAGTAGTAAAGTACAAGGATTTAAGGAACTAAAGACGGATCAAGAATAAGACATCAAACGATAAGTTCGTCCCCGAGAAAAGGGTGAAAAGTGTAACCTGGATTCTATTTGTTCAAAATGAATAACACTAACTTAATACTTGACAGACAATTGTTTAACTTCTACTTCAACAACTATATCGTGCGCCTTTCAGTCCTTCTCATCCATCCCCAAATAAACCAAATAGTACTTTTGTTGGAACAGAACACCAAGCCTCCAGATTTCAACGACCCTCCACGACATATGTACCTGCCATTAACTCACTTTCCTCCCCTTTGGCCTGGCGGAAATCCAAGAAACAAAACATAGATTTCACCTTTAAAGAGGATTTGCGAAGAGCAGAAGGATCGGTTAATGGACTTGCTAGGCCACCAGGAGCAATACATGTCCTATTATCGTTCACATAGCACGCCCAGGGGATGAGTTTCCTAACTTCTGGTTGACCCGCCAATACGCCTAGATCTTGATCCTTCAAAAACTCCTTGAGTCTCCCTTCCTCAATTGGGTTGTTGTCAATATCAGAAATGGCATCGAACTTGCTAGTGAAAGCATATATTGTCAACCCCCATATGGGAACTAACGCAGAATTAGAAAGGGTGAATCGAAGTTTCATCGAGCACTTACAGGTCCTTATGGGATCTTCCCCTATTGAGACCTTGTTACAACAATCCTTTGTTAGGCGAATAGGAAACGTCCGTGTCGTATGCTTGGGATCAGTGGGTTCAAGTGAAATATCTACTTCCACTGTGACGTTCATGAAGAATTCGGGGTTGCAGGCTAGTTCATCTGGCGACGGAGATGCTGTCGACAGAGATAGGAAAGCGAAGACAATGATTGGAAGGAGATAAATCATTATAGAGGTGCGCGAGGGAAAATTAGCTGGATGATATAAAATAGAGTTGGATAACAAGAGTTGTTAGCGAAATGGAAGACTGGTGAGGTGGGTCCGCTGGATTCTTGTTATATAGATACACTGGAACTTTCTTAAATCTTTGTGCATCCGTCCCAAACCATCTCGAACCACTGGCCGTTCCGAAAGAGGTTGTTGGCGAGTGACTGGAAGATGGTATCGGGTCTAATAGATCCGGCGGAAATCTTACATGGACTTGGCAGTGAGCTTGACCTAAGAATAGAGTTCTAGGAAGCTCCCGAGTTGGGAGAGAGGAAACACTCTATTTTCGAGTGTTTATTGTTGGTATTCGACCTTGGCGCCCGGGTACTTGGGTTGCCTGAGCCACACTTCAGTCGGCCGGCGCAGTTAATTTTGTCCCAAATTAGCCGGCTGCCGACTTAGTTCTCGGGCTCAAGTCAAAACAAGAGGTGAAGCTCAGTTCTTACTAATGTCTAGTTGAGGAAATTGCGAAAGCTGTGTTGAACTTTCATGCTCTCTGCGCTGCGTCTGATGTACCCAGACAAAGTCTAGCTCAAGAAGTTATGCCTGTTTTAGCGAAATGACGTTTATTTTTATAGAAAGTAAATTTTCTCTATCCGCTTAAAGCATACTAGAATAGGTAAATATTTCTAAGTCATAGGGGATTTTAATTGAGTGTTAAAGATAGAGGAAAATTGTCTCCTTCCTTTCCAGCGGATTCATTTCACCCCGGGAAAATCAATATGACTGACACTACAGCCACTTCTTACTACCACGAGAAAGGAATTCGGTATAAGAACACATTGCCTTCTCGAAATCCGCTACTAAAATAGATTGTTGGAAATTAATCTCAAAATATTGCGATAAGCACCAACGTAACCAACGACGCCAAGCGACATGCTTGCGCTCCCAATGAAAGGCATGAAGCCTGCCAAACCAAAAAAGTGTGTTGGCTGAGCCCTTAAGCTTGGATTCCGGTGGGTGTGACCAAATCTTGAAACATGTCGTGGATAAATTAAGCGAGCATTTTCTCATAGCGGGCTCCCGGTGGACAGAAAAAGTGGTAGGGAAATCGTACCTGCCTACGTAACCATTATCTTAGGTAATTCAAGTTAATTGCTCTAGATGATTGAGATAATTAAAACTATTAACCAAGATAATCAGAGCAATCAACACTTATCCCACAGAGCTGAACAACGAAGAAGGGAGGCAGGTAGGAATGTCTGTTTCACTTTTTCTGTCCACTGAGCGGCGGGCTAGCGACAGATGAAGTTAGCATTATGCTAGTATTCGCGTTTTTAATATGTGCTTCAGGAAACGGTATCAACTTTTGCACTGATTTTCTGCGCTTTAAACACAATACTGAGTGTAATGCGTCCGATATACACGACCAGGAGAGGGAATGCAAAGGCTGGCTACAGTTTACCTTTAAATTGTCGTTTCCGAGGGCAAATGGGCTACATCTAAGTCACAATTGTTGAGGAGGATGGAAATATGCAAAAATATCCTTTTCCCCCTCTTGTGTAATTTATTTGACCCTATTTAAAGTTACATCAACGAAAGTTGTAGTAACAAAATTAGTAGAAAGCCCCAAATATGGCCCCCACTTAAACTTCAGAAGAGACTCCAAAACTCCAAAACTCAGCCTAAGAAACTCGCGAAAAATGGTCCCAAGCAAATTAATGAACCGGTGCTAAATAGAAAGATTTCTTCCATAGACAGATTCATTGTTGGTCGTTGGAAATGTCGCTGTTTCCCTCCTAAACATCATCCTCGGGGCAGCCAAGGCCAAGTTTCTTACAAAGACTATCATCCAAAATTAGAGAATCAAATCCAAAACGAATAGAAAAACTAGGTTCGACAGTGACCGCTTCCACGACGAAAAAATGAGCGTCAGTAAAGATAATATCATCACTTAGGAACTCGTAAAACTGTGCAGCTATGAAAGTCTCCAATAAGTCGGACTCCGTTTGGAAGTTGAGAAACGCGAGGGTCTCCCTCCTCGAGTTCATTGCCGTCTTTGTCGAATGCGGTCTGGAA
The DNA here is from genome assembly GCA_001399465.1 of Hymenoscyphus scutula. NCBI lineage: Eukaryota > Fungi > Ascomycota > Leotiomycetes > Helotiales > Helotiaceae > Hymenoscyphus > Hymenoscyphus scutula. The sequence goes on along the minus strand of LKTO01000394.1, from coordinate 44,492 downwards.
ATTTGGTGTGAATTCGCCCGTAGTGGTCACAGGAGCTATTTTGAGTTGAGTCATAAATCTAGGTTTATTTGTGTTTAGGGGTTTATACTTACGGCTGAATGAGGAAAAGTTGATTTGATTTCGCCCCTCGGGCTAGCTTTCACAACCTCTTGTGATCGGAAAGAGGTGGAAACTGGCTATTTCTGGAGTGGTGAAGGTTCCCTGAGCGTAAATCGCATCGCAAGGTTCACGTTCTGCTAACGGACTGGAGAATATCAAAGTTGAAAGCCCTAATATTATGACAATATAAAAGGTAGGGAGCATCTTGACAGTTGATAAAGCTTGGAATATGGGTCGGAGGAGAGAGTGGAAATTCAATAATCCTCAACAGCTGGAGGATGGCTTGGAATATGCGTTCAGGGTAATATTCCAGGATTGGTGCTTTGCTTTAGATCTGGCAGTGATGTTAATGAAATTTGTGAGCTTCTCTACTCTTATATCCCTTCTGATCATCATTTCTAACATTTAAGCGACATATGTTGCGCTTGGCTGTTCGGAAATGAAGCTATCCGATATGGTATGAACGTGAGCTTGATTTGAACGTCTTATGACGGAAATTGAGGCGTTGTAGGTGGCGGTGCTAGCTAGATTTGTACCAACAACTTGGCCGCTTAGTTTGATTTCCGTTATACAGGCGTGACTTTCCGTGTTCTAAAGTGTTAGCGAGGATATAGAGTTTACTTTTTGGATCGAGTGCTACTCACTTCCTTTTCAAGCCAACCTAACATCGGAGTATTTGGAGGTAACGGTCAGTTTAGTCTGTATCAAGCTGAGTAGGGAACTTCACGACATTTAGTTTCTAGTCCTATTCATGGTCAAAGCCTTTCAGCTTATTTCATCTCACAAGTCATTTGAGCTGGATATAAATTGCTACTTTGGCTAAAGGGGTAGTGTATTACCGAGGATTCACTGACTTTTAAGCTGCAAATCATGTAATTAGAGATTTATTGTGTTGGGACTGATTGAAGCGCGTTTCTAGCACTTGCAACAATGTTAACAGTCCGTGTCATCGTTGGCAGTTGCGAGATGTTTCAGTTCAGCCATTCTTACGTTAGAAAGTAATTTAGAAGTATTTCCATACTTGAGGGGAGAATTTGATTTGGAAATAAGGCATGTTAGTATTCCGAGAAGCTTCCCCCTTCTAGAAATAGAATTTGAGCCCAAAGCGTTGGTAGCGATAAGCGACAACCCAACACCAACATCCCACAGCACGACTGCATAGGTGTCAAGCTGACATGCTTGTGCAGCAACTGGTTTTATTGAAAGCACAGAACCTGTGAAACCAAAAGTTGTTCATTGGCTGAGCTGTAAGCGTGGATGATTTTGGGGGTTTTGAGGGTGACGGGGGTGGTCAAGTGTCGGAAGTGTTAGTCTTTTGGAAATCATGAGCTGTAAACGAGTGATATCAAGAACTTTCACTGGCTGACTTATCTTAATGAAATGAGCCGTATAATTTATAAGAGAACCAAAAAAGAAGCCCTACAAGCACGACGGGTGAGACCTCCGCTTCTTTTTCAAAGTACATCTGCTTCCTGTTAAGTTTTAACCTTTCGGTACTTAGGAATGTGGATATCACAAAACACCAACTGTAAGGTTGCTACTGGAAAGCTGTACGACCAGTTTGTCCTACCTATCACGATTTCGCGTGGGTAGGAGAAGTCGTAGGTATTCGCAATGCGGGGTTATTACTTGTACATGGATGTTGATGTCGTTGCAGTCCACACATGCAGTTGGATAATAGCAATTGCTTATCTCACGTACGTAGGATAAGTGAGATTGACTGCATCAACATTGGTTTTCGTACATGGTGACAAATAACTTGTATAAGTCGATGGTTTGAACGAACCAGAAAGGATGGAAGATTTAGAAAACCCCATAAATAGATAAAATTTGAAGGCACCAGTTTTCTCTGCAAAAAGGCAATCACAGTGGCGTCTTTTGAGCCTTTTGAAAGAAATGGATAGCTCCAAAATCGAGGAAGAAGCTTTGTGGGAAAAGCCACATTCTCCTATATCCTGGTTACCAGAAAAAAATATGCATGAAACCCTCTTATCCTCGTCCTCTGATAGGTTTCCCCGCGAATGTTGTAAACCTCACGTCAGCCACCCATGCATATGTCTTCGTTGTCACCGGGTAAATCGAGGTTACGCCGAAACGTTTTCTCTTGGTTGAACAATTTAAATAAGTGTAACCTCGATGGTCATCTGGAATGTCGTGGAATCTGTTCTACTCAACCTCTCCAACCTTCTTGCATCTCAAAGTACCATCATGGATTCCAAAACCACGGCTGCGGTGAAAGAGGAGGGTTTCTCTCCGGAGATTCAGGAGTCTGGTTCTACTTCGGTTGAAAGTTTGGTGTTTGATGCGAAGGCAACGAAGAAATTGATTCGGAAGATTGATTGGCATTTGATTCCCTTTCTATCACTGATTTACCTGTAAGTCTTGCCCCTCCGGACTTTGACAAATAAAAGCGAAGTAACAATGATAGTTTATGTTTCCTCGATCGCACAAATATCGGAAATGCGCGTCTCGATAATTTGGAGAAAGATCTGAAGCTTCATGGACTTCAATACAATGATTGTTTAGCGATCTTGTTCCCTTTTTACATTGCAGCTGTCAGGGTTTCCCCCCATCCCAGTCAATCTGCACAACTAATCCATGCAGGAAATTCCGAGTAACATGATGATGAAACGTCTACGCCCTAGTGTTTGGTTAACCTTCATCATGGTTTTCTGGTCCGTTGCAATGATCTGTCAAGGCTTCGTAAAGGACTACTCGGGATTGATGGCAACTCGAGTCTTCCTTGGCATTTTCGAGGGTGGATTGTTTCCAGGAGTTAATTATTACATTACATCTGTAAGCAAATGCAATCGTCCCAGACTGCAATATGTGCTGAAATTACTTTAGTGGTATCAAAGACACGAGTGCGGGTTCCGAATGGCTCTTTTCTTCTCTGCTGCCACGCTTGCAGGCGCATTTGGCGGAATACTCGCTAGAGGAATCTCGGAAATGAATGGCGTCGGTGGGAAATCAGCTTGGGCCTGGATTTTCATTCTCGAGGGTTTACTCAGTATTCTAGTCTCCTTCACAGCTTATTGGGTCATCTATGATTACCCAGCAACGTAAGTTGACCTCCTTCTGTGCAAGCAAACAAGCTAATATCCGAAGTGCAAATTTCCTCAGTAAAGAAGAAAAGGTGGAAGTTGAGAGACGTCTTGCATCCGATCACGGGAATTTGTCGAATGTCTTTGCGTATAAATATGTCTTCCAAGCTATTAAGGATTGGAAGATTTATATTCACATGTTGATTTGTATGGCTGGATTCTGTCCTATTTATTCATTCGCACTTTTCCTTCCTACTATTATCAAGAATATGGGATACACAGCGAACGAGGCACAGCTGATGAGTGTTCCACCGTACGTTGTGGCTTGCTTTTTTACTATTACTGCAAGTTGGTTTGCCGATCGTCTCAAACAACGAGGTGTGTTCATGTTGGGTTTTCAAGTCATTGCCATCGCGGGTTTTGGTATGCTTGCCGGAAGTGGCAAGGCGAATATCCAGTATGCTGGTACTGTACTCGCTGCAATTGGTACGTTTTCTTGCTCTATGCATTGTTACATTTTCTAATCTGATAGGCATCTACCCACAAATTCCACTTGGCCTCGCTTGGAACGGCAACAACATCGGCGGGAGTTTGAAGAGGGGGACCGGAATCGCAATGCAGGTGATGGGAGGTAACTGTGGAGGAATTATTGCCAGCTATGTTTACCTCAGTAGAGATGGACCTAGGTAATATCTTGTTTCCCAAATCTTCTCAAAGATGCGAGCTAATGAATGCAGGTTCATCAAAGGTCATGGGCTGCTAATTGGGATCATCGGAATGGCTTTTTTCTTGACACTATTCATGACAGTGTATCTGAGATTAGAAAATAGACGAAGAGATGGCGTGATTGTTGGAAGACCAGTAGATGAAGAGGCTACCGAGGAGGCTGACGAAGCAGATAATGCGATATGGTTCAGATACACCGTGTAGAGAGAGGTTCGCCGAATAACAGAATGGCTTTTGCAGTAAGGTCACACGTACAGTCGGTTTACAAATAAATGTAAAGAAGAGTTTTCGAGCATGTTACGTCGACTGAGTCATATTTTCGAATTCTTCCAAATTGAAAACCTCATCCACTAATTATGCCGAAATATCGCTTACACCGCCGGATTTTGGTTTGTGTTACAACTGGTATATCCACATAATCTCAAAACCTATATCCGCACTAAGGTCAAAATGGCTTTATTTCACAAGGCAACAATGTGTGCTCTCCTAATCTAATACTCAAATTGTAGTTCCGATGGGAACACAGTAATCTAGCTAACTCCGGGATTCACTGAAAAATTTATAAGCAAAGGTATTCTCACAACATCTCGTATGCCGCAGTATGATTCCAGGAGTCCCGAAAACGCGACGTGCTTATTCTTCAACAAGTATATAAGAAAGTCGGGTTTTCAGTTGATTATTTCTCACACATCTTCTCAATCATCAATACTGAACAATATTCTAAAATGCATCTTCTCAAAGTTCTCACAAGCTCAGCCCTCCTAGGAGCAACTCTCCTACTCGGTAGTCCCACTCCAATTCAAGCACGCCCAAGCATCTCTCGGAGCGAAAAACATTACCAAAAACATTACCCCACCCAAGTTATCGCAGGAGTCACCGTCGCAGATACACCACTCATCAGAGCCTCTCTCGCCTACGCCAGAGCTCATTCCGATGACATGACCTACAACCACGTAATCCGCTCCTGGCTTTTCGGCACCATCATCCTCAACAAAACCAACACAAAAGTGGACGCAGAAGTGCATGCCGTAGCCAACATCCTACATGATCTCGGTTGGGATAACACGGGTGAACTCATTTCCACAGATAAACGCTTTGAAGTTGACGGTGCTATTGCCGCACGAGATTTCATCGAGGCGGCTGTGAAGAATGGAACGGCAAGTCATGAGTGGGATGAGACGAGGTTACAGCTTGTTTGGGATGCTATTGCGTTGCATACTATTCCTACTATTTCATCTTATAAACAACCTCTCGTTGCTTTTACGGGATATGGGATCTTTTCGGATTTTTTGGGCCCGGAAACTGATGCTACACATACCTTGTCTTGGGATGAATTTAATAGGATAAAGGAAGAGATTCCAAGACACGATATGAAGGATGGAGTGACAAATATTATTTGTGGGTTTGCAAGGACAAAACCTGCTACTACTTATGGTGAGTAACTTTCACTTGGGAGTAGTAATCGAATATTTTACTGACTGGAATAGATACTTGGATGCAGCCTTTTGGTGACCGATATGTGGAGGGTTATACCGAAGAGGCGAAAGGAAAACTCGCAGTCGATATTGTAAATAGAACTCGTGACTGAAGCGGGAAAGAGTATGTTTGATGGATGGGCAATATATGATGTGTTATTTCGGGAATTGGGGTAGGAATTGAGTCACTTTCGTTATCGAATTTACTAGAGAAATATAGGTGTGGAAGGGAAATCTTAGCTAGTAATTTGGAAAAGCCTAGGATGTAGATAGATGTATCCATGTCGCGTCTTTTCTTTGGCAATCCTTTACCCGTCAATCGTGATCTGAAAGATACTGAAGAGTGATACACGATATTTCCGGAAAGAATGGAGAATTCATTATCAATGTAGTTACCCGAAATTAGACAGGACACCTTCTTTCCACAAGGTGCAAAATTAATTATACTCTTGACACAATATCAAAGAACCAGTCAACCTAACGAAAGCTAAGAAGATGCACTCGAGGTTTGCCTTCTAATAAATTTCTAATGTAGGGCTTTGAGTGACGTACACAAAATAAAAAACAAGGCTGAATTCTTGGTAAAGTATTGAAAAAGGTATATCGTATGTACTCCTTCAAGGACTAGGCAGTATATGCAGGTAAACCCTCGCCTTCCCCTTGTGTACCAGCAATCTCCTCAAATGCTTGCCGCCTAAACAACTGCAGTTCCTCCCTTCTTCCATTAAGTGCATTCCCAGCATAAACTAACTCCGCTTTCATCCCCTCAACCCTCTGTCCTTCCGCATTCAGTTCACGGACCAATCTTGACTTTGCTCCAGTCAAGAAAGCCTGCGACTCCCGAATGCGATCTCGGGCATTCAAATCCGAGAAAATGTTATCAAACACCACATCGGTCATGAATCTCAACTCAGGCACGTCCAGTTTCCCAATTCCTTGGATTTGGGGTTGAATCTGTTGGGCCTGGGAGATCAAGACCTGAGTTTGGAAGATTGCTTCTTGGGCTTTGCTGAGTCTGGAATGTTTCGCCATATCCGCGAACGAACCGCCTATTCCCCACACATCGGCCGTTGCGGCATCACTTGCTGATGCGAGATGGTTCAAAGCTTGGGAGAGAAATTGATCGGCGTCTTTGAGAATGGAAAAGGCGTGGTTCTCGGTACTGACTCGTAGTTGAGTATCGTTGAAATGACGCTCCGCTTCAGCGGTGAGACGTTCCTTCTCATCTTCTCCTGGGAAATCCGGTGTTGGACCCGAGAAGATGGATTTATACAAAGCATCCAATTCCAATTTCGTCTGCTCATTAACTTTCGCAATATCCTTCAACTCCGCACTCATTTCCTTTGCGGCCGCAAGTTTGGAATTTAGCTGCTCCAAGTTATGTTTCGTGAGCAACTCGATTCTCACGGCATCTATCCATTCCCTCTCCTCTTTACTTGCTTCCTCGGCGAATTTTTCCTTCTTACGACCAAGTTTGTAGGCTAGCCGTCTCATATGTGAGTCTCGGTATTTCTTGTGGTCTGCATATTCGCTTTCGACGGTCTTGGAAGCTTTTTGGAGATTTTGCTCTTCCGCGCGGATTTGTTGGTCGAGGTTCCTGATGTATGTGTCATTTTGCTGGAGGGCTGAGGTTGCGTAGTCGGTTTCTGTGAGGGTTTGAAGGAGTTTGGCGTTTTGGGGAGCGGCGGCTTGGATTTTGGCGTGGATTGACGACATTGTGAGTCGTTTTTCTCAAAAGACACCAACCATCTGGTAAATTGTTCGTTCGAGGAGGGTTTTAAAGTGAACATTTTATAATAAGAATCGTTCGCCGTCGTATAACCTTATTTAATATTCCGTAGGTGGCTTGGTCCACAACGGCGTGGCTGTGCTAACTGGGCATTGCGCCGCAGAGTTGAGGAGAACGAATCGCAATGCAACCCACAAGATTGAATAATTTGGATCTGGAGATCTTCTATTTAATCGTACCCAGATCTTCAGGTATGAGGTTGACCCCGTGGTTGTCGAGGCTGTGTCTTCGAAGACCGGCTCCAAGGGTCGGTAAAATTTTGACACCCACCCAGTAGATATAGGTTCGTGCTTGCCTACATAGCTCGTTGTGCTACCTTTCTAGAATAACAAGAGTTAATTCTCCTAAATTGACCATGGTGATAATCTGTTCAGAGGAAGAAAAAATATTAAATTACTAAATTTTTGAAAGGCACAAACCAAGGAAATATTCAGAAGAAAATACTACGGTGCAGGTCAAAAAAGAAGTTGTCACGTGTCATTGAAATTTAGCAGACTATCTTATTGATCTAATGGGACAGTTACTCCACGGCTGAAGTTACTTGAAGCAATCACCGAGAATCACAGAAATCAACTCGGAAGAATAAATATTTGTTCACCGATGTACTCTGAATACCGGTGTGACTCCTGCTTACCTTGACCATAGAATATTGATCGGAACGAGCTACACACCTGGTACTCAAGACTTATATATAATTGTCAACTTCCAACTCTCAAATAAACCTTCCTCGCAGACTGGAGAAATTAAAAAAGCCCATACATCACCTTATGTACGTCCAAACTACTTAACGTAATATACAACTCAAGAATCTCAATCACAGCTAACACCCTTTCCAAAGAACAAAAACATCCCTCCCCATACACACACCCATGGACGACCCCGCAACATCAAAATGGAACCTATCCATCAGCGATTCCGACCTCAAAAGACTCAGAGCTGGTTTCCAGTCCCAGCGAATGGAAGAGAGATGGAATATATTCGTCGCGCGTCCCCAAGAAGAAGGAGAGATTCCCATCCACATAGCTCGAAGCTGGACAGACCAGGTCTGGTACATAATTGTCCTTGGTGCGAAGGAGGGGGGGAGTGGTGTGGAAACCAAGTCTTTTACCTGGCAGCAGAACCAGTTTGGGATGGTTGAAGAGGAGGAGGGAAAGAGGAGAGCAATTAATTTGTGTAAGAATTTTTGTCGGTGTGAGTTTGAGATGTTTGAGGATTGTTAAGATGGAGTTGTGGAGCCATGGTGATTTTTGGATGGGGCTTTCTCTAGGATGTATAGAGGAGAATTATAAGTGAGAGGTGTATGAGGGTGTATGGGGATTTTCTACCCCTCTTCCATGCAGTAAGAAGTCTTTCATTGTTGACAAGCAAGAATCTTAAGCACTAGAACCACCACCACCTTCTCTCCGCACCTCCTTACAAGCTCCCTTATTCCGTGGCCAGTCCCTCTTTTGACATTCCCTAGAGCAATACCTAAAAAATCAATCAGTGCCTCACAAATTCCAAACGATGCCCAACTTACCCAATCTTCTTACAGCCACCACAAAACATAAAACCAGTAACCTTCCCACAAAGATGACAATGAGGATAAGAGCGACACGTTTCAACCTCCACTCCCTTTTCCCTCCCCATCCTCTCCGCCGTAGCCCTAACCCCGGCCGCAGCCTTGGGCATACAAGCCACCGAGCAAAACGGCGCCCAAACACCTATAACTAACTGCTCGACTCTTATCCCCTTCTCACTAACCTCCCCGATTCGGGCGAGACCTGAGAGGCTGGCTGTATAGACTTCTGTGGTGGGTTTTTTCCATGCGATGCAGAACCATTCTTGACGGTCTATAATTCTGTCCAAGTACTAGTTAATGAGAGACTTTTCGAAGACGCCCTTTGCGTCGAGATCTGGGGGTGGCTCATTTTGTCCTCGTGGGTGGTAGAGGGATCCGGGTGTTTGGTCGGGGAACTCGAAGGTTTCTGTTGTGTTATCTGGTTTTATGACTTGGATTTGGAAAGTGATTGGGACTTTTTGTTCGGGTGTTGGGTCATTTCTCTGGATTTTGAGACATTTTGGTGATCAATTAATGGTTGTTGGTTGGAATCAAATGATAGTGAGAGACAACAGTGCTTATGGGGGATTTTAATTGGATATCCTCTCGCTTTAAACGCTGCCTGCGAGAATAGTGACTTAGACAAGTGGGTTTGGCGGGAAGTCATATGCCAAAAAAGAAATATGTTTGCTTAATATCAGATAGCATAGATACAAGGAATTTGCCAGCAACACTCAAGTCTTACAAACGTGAGTTGCTTGATTTCGGATAGCACTTCGGGATTCTTTGCGTTGCTTGATATGCCCTTTCAGATGATGTACTGAAGCAAATAGCTTCTGCATCATCTGATGTCCTCATTCGGGAGTTGGAAACAAAAGAAATACTAGATGTAATCAATTCGAGATGACTCGTAGCAAACAGTGAAACTCAGTTGCAGCCTCTCTGGACGTGGTGGAACACTTTTGTAATACTTCCACTAATCAGCACCTTCTAACATCAACATACGAAACCATGCCCAGAGGATTATGGATGGATAGGAGGAAATAACACATGTCAACCAACGTACACAGGATTTGAATACAAAGAGGTGCTCTTTAGTACAAAGGTATACCGTTTCTCGAATTGGTATGTTTTGGTATGTTTTATCCACCATTATCTGGATTGGTTAATAAAGTTGGTATATTGGTTAGTATTGTGGGGAAAGTTGACGTATTTTTCACCAACACCTAAAAAAGACCTAAAATAAAGCTATTCCTAGTTTATATACTGATCAACCCTAACCTAGCCTCATCCGCCTCTCGAATTTCAGTCACTTTATGAAATTCCTCAATAATCACTCAACGTGTTACCCCAGATCCATGGTTGTCAGTCATTCTCGGTGGATCATCTGGGTCGTCATTCTGTTGCGGAAATGTGTCCAACGGAAGCGTGTTTGGTCTCCTGCTGGGAGCTCGCATGGCGGCAGCAACATGGCCTCCGATTTTCATTCGAGCCAGATAGATCCAAAATCTCCAAGAGTTTAATAAGCGTTGAAGCAGCTCCAAAATCAAATTGGTGCCCCAGACAAAAAATTCCACGGCCATAATAAGCGGCGAGAGCAATACATGATAGTAGCTGGCAACGACAATATAGAGGTAACCAGCAGCAGTTGCGACAAATCCCCAGATGTTGATATTGGTGTAGTCAAAAGTGAGATAGAGTAGCGGATCACGGATCCGAGAACGAGGATACCGGGGGTAAGAACGAGTACGGCTTAGAACCTGTTCGCCAGAGTATTTTGAGGCATGTCGAACTTTAAGCATCGAACGGATGAATCTTTCTTTGATATCATCCGGCCAATGGCGTAGATGATCAGGGCCTTTTCCAAAAAAATGGTACCGATCATCATCGTAATCGGGGGGGGTAAATTGGATCAATCTGGGTACTCATCCAAACAGACATGATCCTGGGGCAAAATTCCTCCAGAAATTCTTCGTACCGCCTATCACCTCTTACTTGGGGGTCTGTACACCTTCCTGCTACGCATATCTTGAATACTTCTGTGCACGCAATCGCCGACGTTTCACGATTGGCAAAATATTTAAAACTAGTACGATTTGACTTTGTTCGATGGGTGCCAAATATCGGATCATCCGATGGGTCTAAAGGAGGTTGGTATGGGGTTTGGCTATGCTGTGCTGCTTTGAGGGTGATAAGGAAATTTTGAAGTCGGGAACCATACCCACGACCGTTCACCATCTCTGTGGCCATCGCCATTCGCATTCTCAGAGCATCATGTTTGTGGTGGGATTCAATCCATGGTAGGGAGGAGTCCACATCCGTTTGGTACCATATTACTCTTTGGCCATCAGAATTATACAATACTGATTCAGCAAAGGGATTGAATCGTTTGTCTTTGGGCCCAAATGCTTCAAACCCGGAACCAATAGCGTTCGAAGTCTTGAGAATCATATTGTCGTGAAGTGAAAGATCGTCCCAAGAGTAGAGGGGGGGTGCAAAGTCTTTGACTCTGAGTTGGAAAGATCCATTAAATCGTGTAGTAAACATGTCAAGAGATGCGGGAATACAAGTTAATTCATGGAACAGGCTCTTTCCCCCAGGACGTGTATTGAAAGCAAAGTCTTGGAGACTAGTATTCTGGGAGAGCCGCAGTGCTTTAAAGTTGGCATCACCCTTTTCGACGAGAAAGCGATATGGTAAATTATCAAAGATTGGGTTCGTCAAGTCAAAATCCACTACCTTATATAGCGGGAGGGAGTTTTGAAGGTCCAGGCAATAACTCGTTTGAATCCAAGCTCCACGGTCCGTGACGTATGTTTTGAAATCCTGGGAGACACGTCGACGTACTGTTGGGTCGGTTACAGGATCCATATCAAATATATCGTAGCCACTCCGGAAGGTTTCGTTGGCTTGTACCACTGTCGCTCCCTGGAGCCCCTCGGATAAGAAAAATGGTATAAAGATTCCTAGAAAGGCTGAGAAGGCGATGTTGAGAATTGCCAATACGCCAAATCGTCTTTCAATGTTCGGGTTCATTTGTCGCAGGCCGTGCCGATAATTTCCACCCATCGCAGCTGCAGATCTTTTGATTTTTTGCCTTATAGTACTCTCGTCTCCCCAAACAGACTTTAAATCCTCCATTGCACCTTTAACATCTCCCCAAAGTGACTTGATGGCCTCAGTCCTAGACACTCTTGCTCTCCTGTTTTCTGGATCCAAAAGCTGAACACCGGGCTGCAAAAAGTGGCGAATAATAGGCCAGAGTCTGTTGCCAGCAATGGTTCCGAGTATCCCTAAGATCCCCAAAAGGATTATAGCGTTAAGGTTTGTTGTCGTCCAAAGAAATTGTCGGTATGAAGGTACAGTGAAGTTTCGCCACCCACCCCTGCGGACACAGTCTGGGTCAATTTTTGGCAGGAGCGGCATTTTGTAGATGACTTGAAAGTTTTCACCAGAAGAGCGATTAGAGTTGCGAGATGCTGTGGTTTTTAGATTGTCGGAAGACACATCTGGTGGGGTGAAAGAAAGAGGCTGCTCAAAGAGTGAAATTCCATGAATGGTTTTTTTAGGATTGAGGAAGCGTCTATATCTTATACCAAGTTAAAGACTCCTCGGGCCAATCGGTGGAGAGGTGCCTGATTTGTACAACATCAGTATCTATATAAAACGTTGCTGTTGCATGTGCGATGCGCCGAAGATCCTTCCGAGTCGGCGTCGGCATGCCTCTGGTGGTTGATCCGTCGGGCTGCAATTCCGGATAATTGCCTACTAGAATAGAAGTTGGTCGGGACATCTATTCAGATGCTCCCACCATTAAGCAAACATCTGGAACTTCATATGTGCTGGTTGGCGATTGTAAACTGATAGAGACAAAGTACTCTATAGCGGAGCACTCTATAGACAGTAAAAGTGATAGTAAATAGATTCGAGCCTGCCTACATATCTTGTTATCCTAACTTTGTAGGATAAATAGAGTCGATATTTTATTATTCTAATTTTTTCAAGACAATTTACTAGAATTACCCTACTACACTTGAACAATGAGGGTAGGTACAAACCTATTTACTACCACTTTTAGTGTCTATAGGGTACGGAGAAAGAAATCTTCAGTCCTGAAATTAAGATATAAGAGGCGAGAGGAAGATTCGTGAGAAAGAAATTCAGAAGTAAAACGGTAAAATGGACTTCAAGTATTCATTATCGCTTGATATTCGTATAACATGATATCTGAAGATCTTCAGGCATAAAATCAATTCTGCGACCTTGATGAAAATCGCGGAGTGAGAAAGCCTACTGTTATAAAATCAGTGAAATTAACTATTTCTACTGTGACTGCTTGTATCTCCGACTAAAGTCCCCACACCGATGACGCATAGAACTTTCTTCAAGAAACCGTAAAGTGGAATTAAAAAGTATGGAATTCTTTCCAGTGAAAAACTCGTAATGGCCGTACTTAGGATGCTGTAATGATTTCAGTAATTTGTAGGTATAAAGACCGAAAGAGGAAAGCAGAGACAGCGAAATAGGACCTAAGGTCTAGTTTAATATTGCAAAAATGAGAGATAATCTTGAAGAAATAGTTAGTGATATAGTCCTTAATTTCTGAAAATCACAGCACAACCCACGAGGAAAATCTAGGCTTCGAAAATGAAAAGTTAACTTTAAAATGATGTTCAGTCAGCTTTAGAACTATTCAGATGATGTACAATTTCGCTCATGAGTACGACACTAGTCATATCTTTCCAACGGTATAAAAAAAGCACCCGGTAACGGCGACCATCACTCACGGTAGTCGTACGTATGTATGGAATCTTGAAGGAAATCGACTGCCGATCGCTTATCTGACCAGACCAAGTCAGCCAAGGCGATACAGCTTCAGAACTTCCTCAACGGCGACATCTCGTGATGGTAGAATGAATGCAGCACTCGACCATTTAGGCACTTGACAACCGATAGACAGCCTCCGGAGCGAGGACCAGTCCTCTGGGGGAAGACAATTTATATTGCACCGCATCAGCACGCGTGGAGAGCATGCAGCCTCATGTTGTGCCTGGATGGAAAGAGGAAAGTGCGAAGGTCGTCGACTGTTGGATCCAGGTATTTGCTGTACCAAAGGAAAGAGGTGGTGTTGTCTCCAAAGAGTGAAAGAGGCAAGATCAGAGAGGAGGTTGGGCGGTGGGCATGGGCAGCTGCATAAAGTTATGCAGGCTTGTGATAGGGTCGGGTGGTATTTTAACCCCTGAAAGGTGCCTGAAGGCCTTCTCAGCGAGTCACCTGCGCTGCCCATATCAGGAGGCAGATGGGTTCTTTCTTAGGTAACAAGTGCACTGAGTGCACTTTCTTAGGTGCAGACTGACACTGCACTAGTACTGTAGTGTACTGTAGTGTACTGTACCATTCCAGACCAAATCCAACCCAGGTTAACGATCCCAAGTCTTTCCATTCCCATTCACATACCAATTCCAGGTCACACGCTCTCCAGAAAAAATGATGGATTCACTACTTGTACAGGGGACATTATCCAGATTCACGATACCCCCCGTCTGCCCCTTTTTTACGGGCCCCAAGGCGGCGGGTGCTACTAGTTCGCTCGTTTCCCCAGACTTCGCCTAGGTAGAGTAAAGTACCGTACATTCACCAACGACCTGCTGGACAGCCGTTGAACAAGACCCCCCCTCCAACACATATGCATCGGCCTATCTCGATCCAATAAAACGCCGAGCAGAGCAGAGTAGAGCAGAAGCAAGCATACTTCCAAGCACAAGATGTCCAGGAACTGCCTTTTTGAGGTTGAGATTCACCATGAAGCAGCAGCACCTTTGTCCAGATTGCCATTACCAGGAACGCTGTCTTCCCCTAACCTTAGCCATGACTATAAAGATTACCATGACATCTCCAACACTAAACTAGATGGTGCGTCCGCTACCTATATCATCCCAAGGCCACACCACAGAAATCTTCGTGATCTTGCAATCATGTTTCTCAAAGGATTCTTGCTGTTGCAGTGCTTGATAGTCCTCGTCTATCGCATCTCCCCCACTACTGCCCTCCTCCAACGGGGTCCAGAACAACTCTCCGATTTACCAAAGGACAATTGGCAAAAATATGTTCGAGCACCGCCAGATAAGAACATCAAGCCCGTCAAAATTGTCTCCTTCAAGGGCAATGTCAAGAATCCGGATGGTCTCCTCTCCGGAGAAGGAACAACCCTGACTAGGAAGATTCTCGCTGCAGGAAACACAACAGCAGCCGGCAGACCAATTGCTGAGACCCCGCCTGAGATTGTGGTCGATTTCGGACAGAATTATCCCGGATTTCTCTCCATCAAATTCGGAGGAGCGACCAATTCTACCCCTGGCTTTCCTGGAATTCGACTTGCCTTTTCCGAGACCTTGCAATACCTGAGCAATGTCAGCGATTTCTCTCGATCGAATAATGTAATTATCACCACAGTCTGTATTTTCTGAAAAGAAAACTGATTCAAACCAGGGCGAAACACCAGAAGATAAAATTACACCAGGTTCTGATCAGGTAAGTGGTGAATTCAGAAAATCTATGAGGATATCAAGCTCACGTGACCGACCCAGATTGCCGTCAAATCTGAGCCATACACCTGGAAGAATATCCATGGTTGCGAATTTGGTCGTCAAGTATGCACTGATGGATTCCATGGCTTCAGATATATGAAAATCTACATGGACGCCCTCGAGGCGGATGAACCAATTACGACCTCTTTCGGATCCGTCACAATCGAGGGTTTAAGTCTGGAATACTCTGGATTTCTAGGACACCCCGATACGTTTACCGGATGGATTGAGACTTCAGATGAAGATCTCAATCAATGGTGGTACGACTCTGCCTATACCAATGAAATCACCACAGACACATTTAGACGATTCGATACCGAGCCTAGGCAAGCAAATTCCACGACTTTAATGGGGAAGTTGGTTCTTCACGACGGAGCCAAGAGAGACCGGGATCCATATGTGGGTGATATTGCTGTTTCGGGAAAGACTACGTATCTCACTCATGATACTGCGAAAGCGGCGATGAATGTGTTGGCGGATCTTGCGGATCATCAGAGAGATGATGGATGGATTCCCCCGGCTTCGATTCGGTTGTATGATCTTCCTTTGATGGATTATCCGTTGTGGTGGGTTGTTTGTAGTTATGATCTTTACATGTACACGGGTAAGTAATCTCCTTAGTTATTTGCTCTTTCGGGTCGTTTTATCTACTTTCTCAGACTACCTACTTTTTTCATCCTCCGACAACCACCAATTCGTCTCTTTCCTTAGAAAAACTTCGAAAGATAACTAGGAATACTAACACCTTCCAGGTGATGTGGATTACATGAAAGGATATTACAAAAACATGGCCCTAGTCCTCGACAAATACTACCCCAGCGTCACAAATGAAAACACAAACCTAATCCAAAAAGGAGTCGGAACATCAGGCGGTTACGGAGACTACGCATTCCTCCCTCGAACCGGCCCAGTCACCTACTACAACGTCCTCTACGTAATGGCTCTCAAAAACGCCGCCACAATCGCAACTTCCCTAGATAGAACCGACGACGCACAACGATGGACCGATCGCGCAAAAGTCGTAGCATCAGCCGTAAGCGAGCGATTATTCGATACCTCCGTAGGCGCATTCTTCGACGGAAACTGCGGTTTCTCACCCTGTCCCACACACGCCCAAGACGGGAATAGCATCAGTGTTCTCAGCGGCGCCGCGACTCCGGAACAAGCAAAATCCGCATTGGATTATCTAGCCAAGAATAACGCAAGACCATACGGCAATTCCTTCTACGACAACGATCTCCTGCAAGAAGGATTCTCCCAACGCGTCTACGCTTTCATCTCCTACTTCGAGATCCAAGCCCGTTTCCAAATCGCATCCCCTGCTACTGCACTCGAGGAAATTAGAAGACTTTATGGCTGGATGGCTACTCATGATCCTAAAGTTACGGTTTGGGAGGGTATCGGTGCGAATGGATCGTTGTACGAGGCGGGATTTAGTAGTCAGGCGCATGGATGGGCTACTGGTATCGTTCCGCTTTTGACGAATAATATCCTCGGCGTTCTACCTACTGGGCCGGGTTTCAGCACTTGGAGTATTAAACCTATTCCTGGGGATGTCAAGTGGGCTAAGGGTGTGGTTCCTACGCCTAGTGGGGATATCAAGGTTAGATGGCATCGTGATGAGGAGGCTGGGGTGTTTTGGTTGAGTGCTGTTACGCCGGCTAACACGAAAGGGGTTATTTCTCTTCCGGTTGGGGGTGAGGGTGTGAAGGTTTATTTGGATAAGGTGGAGGTTGGGAGGGAGAGGTTTAGGGCCGTGGGTGATGGGTATGTTGGTTTTGAGGTTGGTGGGGGTGAGCATGTTGTTACGGTAGGGTATAATTAGAGGGGTGGGACTGGTTTAGGGGGGTTCTGGATAGTCATTGATGCATTTATTCACTGCACTTGTCAAGCAGATTTTCTGACTGGGTTTTCTTATTCTGTACCCCGCGTTTACCCCGCATTGCCAATTTCCTTGTCCTTTCTATTCACTCTCGCTCTTCAAGTTGTCAGTATTCTCTCTAACCTGTACCTTTCACCAAACTCTATAAGCTCCTTTATATCGTCACCCTACTATCTCCCTCCTACCATAGACCTTCTTCTCAACGCTACACATCCTTTAACTAAGATCTCATCAACTAGGTCGTTTCCCTATTATAACCCTTCTTAAGGAACACCTCTAGAGACATAACTAAACAAGGGAATAATCTAAAATAGTATGTCGAAATTTTACTTAAGTCTAAGACATTCTAGCTTTTTAGAGGTTTTTTTTTAGATGACCCTCCTTTTTTGTCGTTTTATAGACTCTTATAGTTTAAGCCGTAGGAAAAGTTAAGAGCTAGCTCAAACCTACGATATTTAATTCATTCTCTATACTACGAGTCTAATCCGTGAAAATAAGATAAAGTTAAAGCGCCTCTGAAATCAGCTTCGTTACGCATTATCGAACGATAGGGAATGCGAAGCCCGTTGTCTGGCACGGTGGTTAGCATCCCTGATACGGTGAAGGGTTGAAGTGCTTCTGTTCTGTCTCCGGCTTGAGAAACAGTTCAATCACATTGTTTTAGCTGAGTCCGAATCATAGTTTTACTGCTTTCAGAGACACCCAGACATGCTGATTCCTAAAGGAAGCTGCTCCGGGGTGGAGACCCTTCCGGGCGTTTGCTTGACTTCATCAAGTGCACCTCAGATACAGTCTTTTGAATGGGTTAGATGTATTCAATTCCACGAGCTCTTACTTTTCTTTCCAACTGTGGTCGTGTATCGCAAGTGAATTTCTTTAAACTGGAAGGTTCTCTAGTGCTTGAAATTGATTTGTAGCAGCTATAGTCCTATAATTAACATTTGATCCAGTATGTTACTCTCTTGTCCCTTCCCGCCTGGTTCATGTTCCTCCATCGCGCACTATCCCGATTTGCTGCTTTGCTCAGGAAAGGAGCCCCCGACAAGTGCGCAAAACTCCGATGTATTCTCGGATAGAACTGTTAGCAAACCTGGCCAACTCAGCAAGACCCTTTTCGCCGACAACATTCCATCCTGAATCGAAACATTAGTGATGAACGACCCTGGACGAGAGTGGAAGGATTGCCCTTACCAGAAGCATTGCCGGTAACCAACTAGCAATACGCGTTACAGTTGCGATTTTGCCCCTATAAACCATCCCTGTTCTTTCCTTCAACACATCTGCAACCACCCTAGATGCATAGATCTCGGCTGGCATCGTTTCTGGATCCAATTTTCCCTCGGCCGTGTCTGAGAGCGTGGAGAGAATACGCGAGTAGATTGAATTTGCAGGTAGCTGAAACTCGCCTGGTCTCTTGGGGATATCGGCTTCAACACAACCTGCCACAAGAGTCAACACCCGTACATGAAACGGTGCCAACTCTAAACGAAGAGTTTCGCTCATCGTGATAAGGGCAGATTGGGATGCTGCGTAGATTCCTGGAAACACTGTTAGACCTTTTGTCGAAGACACGACTCTAGGGAATTTACCAATCCATGGAGAGTTGATGAGTCCTGAAATGGAGCTCATGTTAAGCACCACACCTTTGTTCCGGACAAGTTGGGGAGTAAAAGCCTTAACCATCGCCAATTTACCCCATATGTTGATATCGAATAGTCTCTTGCCTTCCATTACGGAGGTGTCTAGAACTGGCATGACAAACTCCACCCTTGCACTATTCATCAACACATCCAAACCCTTGCCTGAAGTTCGCTCGTGCACCAATTCCACTGCCTCCGCAATGGAGTCCTCTGAGGCGAGGTCGAGTTGAATGGGATACACATTTGGAAGGGTTGAAAAGTCGACTGCGGTTTGAGGATTCGGCGAAGTAGCAAAAGCGGTCAAGCCTTTTTGTTGGAAAGCCAGCACTAGTGCGGTACCAATTTGCCCATTACTGGCACCTGTGACAAGAACGAATTTTTCTGCCATAATGGAATCTACAAGGGTTAGCTGATGGAAAATGGCACCTTCTGTTGGTTGGTTAACACCCGGTTAGGAGGGTATACTTAAGGTTTCCTTTGATACCTAGGTATGCTTACTATCGAAGTAGATGAAGTAGATCGGGGCAGGTGTGTATGTTGTGGAGTACAAGTTGCAGGCCACAAGCCATCAACCCCGCCACGGGATCTTGATCTTCCGATAAGCTCAATAGACAAGTGAATCAAGCGCAAAGCTTGGCGAGTATCTTGCTAGAAATAGTTTGGTTAAGGGCATTAAACGCTGAAAGTTAGGCTGCCAAATAAAACATCAAGTCTTATGGTTCAACAATTATCAGAAAGAAACCATGATCTGTAGGACACGTATCAGCACGCAGCTGCACTGGGCCAATATATGGGTTTCAGTATGCACCATCCAGCGTGTTGGCTATTCTTGATGGACTGTGTCTGATTGGCGCAGATCCAAGCAGACAACAACAACCAACCACCTTAAAGCCAACCGCGTTGCAGATTGCTCCAACAGTCTGCTACGCCCATCCTGTTTGTTATTTAGCGTTGTATTGGATATATTTCAAATCATACTCACATATAATATGCACACAAGTACGATACTGCAAAACACCACCCTTCACTAAACACCCAAATAATCTACATGATAGGTAATAGTTGGATGGTTATAAATCAACATTGTTTAGGCTTTATTTGAATTCTTAAGTTATATATGTTTACCTTACTCTGAGAATGGGCATAACAAAATCTTTAATTGCCTGTATACTAAATGGCTGTCTTCATGGTTAGTATCAAAGGGGATGATTTTTCAGTCGGAATTACCCCTGGGATTTTCAAAAGACTGACTAGTATTGTTGCTAAAAGTCACTGAATAAAACAATAATTTGGAACGTAGAGGGAATACAAAACGGGAGTCAAATTTCTCCCTTCAGTCCATCAAGTCTCTGTCACACTCATAGTTTACTGTAGCTTTCAAAATCTCAATCACATTTTTATCATCCTTCGCTTTGCTGATATCTCAGTCTGCAAGTTTGTCCAGACCTTAAATACCCAGCTTAGTCACCTCTGGCCATGTAAAAGCACATTGTGACCAGTCTTGTAAGTTGCATTTGTCACCTTTGGAACATTCTTCTTTAGCCTTATATTAGTAACATATTTTGATTTACAGCTCAAGTATTGACCACCCCTACTCCTTGTCGCCTTAATTATAAACTAAGCCAAGTAAAAGATCCCCCTCTTGACTGAAGACAGGATCACTCATATCAAATGTACCACCGCCAGGAAAGATGAATCTTTTCTGCCCATTCATACCCTCATTGATCTTGTTACTGAAATTTTTTGCATCACTCATTCGGTTCACTATTGTTCCCTTCAAGAGATCCTCATAGTTCTTCCAATCTTCTGCCTGTTTCTCAGTCTGATTGCTCCCAATACCACGCACCAAAACCCCCTTGTGGTATATCATCGCTGTAAGAGTTGGCTTTTCGTCACTGTAGACAAGACTCGATGTCAAGGCGCCCCCATTAACTGATTGCAGTGTAACCGTATATTTCCAGTCGAAAGTCGAAGTGGCGTCAAAAGCATATTGTTTGGAGAAATTCATCCATTTTGTCACTACTGTGATGCGTTGTTTGATATCGAACTTGTTGGTGCCAGCGTAAGGTATGAGCCAGCTGGTCATCTTGGCTTCAATATTGACTTGAACAGTGAAACTCATCCCTTCATCCACCCAAGGGATTTCGGAGTGTGACTTCTGTGATGTTGAATCTAGCTGCCACTGGTTTGGACTGGCCGGGAGCCATTTGCCGTGAACCCATTCTGATAAGAATTCGATTTTTTGTCTAACACGCTCCATTCGCACATTGGCGTCCCATGTTTGACGTTTAGTCAATGGTTCAACGAAATCAGTGCATTTCTTATGTAAAGGTTCCACGAGTCCACCAAGGAATTGTTGGAAAAATATTCCGCCTGAAATATTCAGAGTTCCTCCAGTAGCTCCATAGAACCAATTGCCACTCCATTGCAAATCCCGCTGAGGTAATGGCCGCCCTGCTGTCATCTCGGTGAAGAGAAATGCATTGTGCGGGTGTGTAATGTCACCGACTGCCTTCGCATCTGACTTGTATGTAATTGTCTGAAATTGAACAGAGGTAGGGGGGTAGGACAGTGAAGACAAGTCTCCAATTTTTTCCTTCAGTTTCTCTTGTGACGGATCATCCTTGATATCAATCTTAACAGTATATCCTAGAATGTTATGGGACTGAGTTGGACCGGCAGTTCGCAAAGAAGCAAGCCATTGATCGATGAATTGTCCGATATTGGTCTTGAGGCGCAGAAGTTCCTCGGGGTTGGATTCAAGGCCGGGAAAGTTGTAATGGCCCGCCGCCAGAGTGATCAGTTCGGCAGCACCAAATAAAATCACTAATTGCTCTGCGCTGTATGATCCTGATTTCATGACAACTTCATGGACGTCCAAAGGTAATTGCCCCGCTTTCTCCATGGCGAACGAAACATAGAAAGCTATCGTCCATCCTTCGGCCGGGATCTTTTTTTGAACCTGAGGAGATTGTCTGTCTGGTGCAGACCAGAACATGTACTCTGCTCCCTTAAGAAAGCGAATTGTGTAGATGGCCTGGTCAGCTTTGTCGGAGTCCACCAATTGAATTGTAGGGACATCGATTTTTCCAACAAGAGAAGCGCTTGGATCTGCTGGATTGGCTCCAATCTGAGCTTTGAACTCTGCTAATCGCGATTCATCGATTTTGAAGTGCCGCTTAAGTGTTTGGTTTATGTTGCTTTGCGAGAGTGCGATGACTTGATCGTAACCCTGGAGCGTGATTCCCATGCGAGACTTGTTGTCCAGCATAACGTCAACCATGATGATTTCGAGACTTTTTGGTGTTTGATACTTCGGATTTTAATCTCAAGTTGGGTGTATTTTAAAGTGGATGCCTGCAACCTATCTGTCAAACTATATAGATCTTTGAAGCCGGCTCTTCAGCCGACCTCTCACTATTTTCTCAGACTACCCGAGTTGAAAGCGAAAGAAACCACCTCCTAAATATTCCTTGAGATAGACAGAGACCAATGGAGTTTGTTGAATACTGTTATTGCTTGAGGAGGCGACTCTTTTAGTCTGGAATAAGCGACTTCCACAAATATTGATGCATGGTTCCCAGCTGAACGTCCATATACAGATTTACCCCACTACCCCACTACAAATGTGCAGCTGAGGATCCATTTACAGACATTGCCCGATATATATTATTGCTTCGCTGCAGTTTTCAGGACCATTGAAGTTCATTTACAGACTTTACCTACCATCAAAAATGTAGAATACGAGTGCAAATACATCACTTGACGTATTTTCTACTGGCCTGGGAAAGAACTAGCGGTTCTAGACTCGACCATTAGATTATTTTATGGCCAGATACCAGCAATCAATAACCTTCTTGGATATCAATAATTGATCGCAGACGAAAGCGCATGCGTCGACATCCCTAGTCTAGCTGATGATAATGGAAAAGTCCGAAGATAGAACAAGGGAGCAATGGAGATTGATAATTGATCTGTCTGTCATTCCTCCAAATTGTTAAAAGGGATTGGAATTTGTGTTTGAAGATTGAATAAGAACTTCTATTGTCAACGTGCCTGGGAATATTTCAAGCTTTTTATTTTCTCTGTTGAAACATGGCGACTTACCCTTTACCAAAAGTCGGGTTAGCCGTCGTTGAGGATTTGAATGGAAGGCCAATGATATTCACCTCAGACGAATCCGGGAATCTTTGCTTAATTTCGAAAAGAAAGGATGGTCGCAACGAAATTGTCAACCTTAGTATGAAATTCGGCCTCTCACAACAGCAAACCCTTCGCACGATCGCTGCCTCACAGGATCTCGATGGTACCGTCTACCTAGTCTTTGCAATTCAAGAAGCTGGAAAAGCTGATCAACTCCTCGTTCTACGTCCCATGTCTTCCAAGGTCGCAGATTGGACAGCCCTGTCGGGAATGGGCCACTTCTTTTCCGGACCACAAGAAGACTTCGTTATTCGAGAAATTCTTTTAGTAAGCTACGCACCTACTTGGTCTCAGAGAGTCACGCTGATTACTTCAGGGTAAGGGCAATAACGGTTTAGATGCGAAGAAAGCATACCCTCAAATCCACTTACTCCTGCAGCGCCGAACAATGGAGACAGAGGATATTCGGATCCTGACGATAAACTCTGAGACCAAGCAATGGTCTAACCCTCATAATTTCAAGCTTCCTGTTAACCCGCATCATGTGATTTCCTGGTGTCTCGGAAACCTCTCTATGTATCGCGGCTTGTTTGTTCTTTACAAAGAGACCGAGGATACTGATTCGAAGAATTCGATGCGTTTCGTTGGACTTGACCCTGAAGAATCAACACCTGTTCTCCAAAGCATTTCCCAGCTCGTAACAGATGGTGCCAGCCAAATCGCTACAATCGACAACATGGACGGTCTGACGGATTTGCTGATCGCAGGCAAAGAACTCTCGTGGTTGAGCGCTGGTGATTGTGTCAGAGGACGTAGAAAGGCGTTGATCATCGATGATTCTGGCGCTTACACAGATACGACAGAGTTACAGGTAGTTCACACCAATGAATCGATACATGTTTGGTGTCTGTCATCCTCAACGCTCTTAAGCCAAGAGTTTTCTTCCAACACTCCAAGCACCCCACCGGAAAAGAAAACCGAATCTATACCATTGATGAACGGTGGGACCAGCGACCAATTTGCAATTCTGCTGAGCCCTCGACCTGGTCAGAAACCCATCGTCATAACTCGCCATGAAGTCACGGACATGCTCAAGGAAGCTAGGGCGTTTTCCAATGCCCCGAAAGTCACTGCAGCAAGAGAAACTTATATTAACCATTTGGAAGATTTCATCCACTTACACGAACAACTGGACGAGAAGCTCGCTCTAGTTGAAACTGGATCCAAGGCGGCCGACGACAAATTAACCGAAACATGTAACACATTGCAAACACACCTTACGGAAACCAAAGTAGCTTCCACAGCGAGTTCTGTCACCTCCATCATAGGAGTTATTCTACTTTTCACCCCCCTTGCACCTCTGGGTGTGGGTATGACAGTCGCAGGTGTAGCCGGCTCAGTCGGTTCAGGTGTTGTCCAAGCCTGTCTCTTCGAAGCAGACGCATCCAAGTCTTTCACCTCTGTCCTCAATAACTATAAGTCATCGTCCCAAGAACTCAACGATGTAATTCAAAATATCGAGAAGAAGAAAGAACTAATGCTCGAATCTCTGGCAACTTTCCTGACTCTGCTACACACCTTTCCGTTTCCTCTGCCACCAAAGACTCCTCGTCCGGGACCCAAGTCCCCTGAGGGTACACCAGGTCCTCCACATATTCCCAATGGATTCAGCACCGGAGCTTTGACAGGACTTGCTGTTCGTGTGGCAGGAAAGCCGATGGCTGGTTTGAGTGTCAAAACTACTGCTGAGCTGGTTGCATTGCTCGGTAAATCATACCTCGTTAATTCTATATTGATTTAGATTGTACTAACTTTACTCGTAGGACGAAATGGGGGAAGAATGTTGACTAAGGCACTGCCAGTATTAGGGAAAACCATACCAGTCCTCAGCGTCATGATAGACGTAGTATCAATCGTCGAGACCTGGACCGGTAGTAATTCAACGTTGGAATCGCTCGGGAAGCTCAAATCGGATATCCTTCACAACATCGAAGCACTCCGTCAGGCGGTTCGAGAATACCATTCAGGTCTCGAGGAACAAATTGGTAAGCTGCCGTTGCAAAACACCTTAAAGAAGCTCCTCAGACTTCGAAAGCCCCCTCCTGGTCCACCACTTAGCCCCAAGGACTGTTGCAAAATAGTTGCCCTCATGGAAGAAGCTGTCGGAACGGGTTTTCATTTATTTGCGACTGTCATGGGCAAAAATAATAGCCCCGAGGCGCCTACAAAACACCAGTATTCAGTTGAGATCATGCCCCGGACGGAGGTGGCCCAACTCAGTCAATTGTCTATATGCGCACCAGTCATCGACTCGTTGTATGAAAAATATCCAGATCATGAAACGTATGATGATGATGACGATAAATCACTGCACCACGATGGCGGCAGCCAAACTTTCAGAAAAGGTTGTTCCTTGGTGCCATTTGGGGATCTCAAGGTGTACAATGTCGCCGAGTCAACCGAAGATCGACGAGGGAGTGGTTGGATAGATTTCTGGGACGACTTTGCGAAGTTACAAATTATGGGAGGTTGTGCCGGTGACTGCAAGCTTGAGGAGGAAGGAATTTCACATGGTACTCGCATGGTGGGCGGACACATGGAACTGGTGGACATCCTAAATGGGATTTGGTACATCCTTCCAATTTGCAACACTCACAATGCGCCAAAGAAGCACGACCGGCCAGTGGTGGGTAAACCTAGTAACAGGCCAGACTGGCCTTTGTTGACGAAGAAAGGTGTATTCGCGGTTGAGATTGAATCCTTATGGTAGTGGTAGTTTCTAGAGATTTATTCTCTGCAATTTTGTCAGCGCATTGCAAATCCCCTTTCAGATTTGTAAAAGTAGTATACTAAAAGTGGTATCAGAAGCCAGAAGAAATTCAATGGACGGGTTGTAGTGTGACTGTGAAGTGTTTGGAGATCCCAAATCTCGGCTGAAAGATGAAAGTAAACGAGGAACACTAGAAGCAAGGGTTACTGGAGAAATTCAAAGTGCAACCCTGTAAGGTTATAGTTATAGTTAATCTTTTTTATACAGTCCATAATGCTTACGATAGAACAAATTACCGCCACAGCTCCATTATTTATCTTTAGTACCTAGTACCTAGTGAATTTTACTACTAATTGAAAAGTGATAATTTCGCATGAAACTAAAAAGATCTCCATTTCAACAAAATTAACCACCAGTAAACTATCATTAAGTTATAAACACACCAGCTGTAAATTCCAAGCAAGTTTGGAGAGGAAAAAGTAAAGTTGGGGTAAGCTAAAGAATCGAAGTAAACCATCTAAAAAGATAAGCTATCTATTGGGGATAACCCACCAAGGAGTAATAAACTGTTAAGTAGGGATAACCTATCGAGGAGTCGTAAGCTCTTAAGTGGGGATCAACTGTAAATGAGAACTTATACATCTCGATAACAGAGTTACTTCCCAATTTCCCACCAGTCAACTACCACCCTACCAATATCTCATCAACACAAAAGAAGCTACCCACAAAACAAAACTACTCAATCTCATCCCCTTACCATCAAGAACGAAATTCCTCAAATCCCTCTAAATCTCCCTCCTCCCGTCCTAGTAGACAGAAAAAAGTGACAGTAAATAGATCGTACCTGACTCCCCTTGTAGGATAATTACAATTAATTGCTCTAATTATAATCGTTAATGGTTTCGATTATCTTAATCATCTAGAGTAATTATCTTGAATTACCTAAGATAAACGGGTCAATGGTTACATAGGCAGCCACGATTTACTGACTGTCACTTTTTCTCTCCACCAAGATCTCCCCTTTCCAAAATGGATTGGCAAGTTACCCACACCACCCAATCCCCTCTCAAGTTTTTCTCTCCTCAACTTCCCTACCTCCAGAGATCTCAAAGACCGCTCAGAACGTAGAACGCTCGTGACAAAAACCCCCTCCTCGTCCATGCAATCAAAGCCTCTGATCCATCCAAATCACAATAAAACCAAATACAAAAGACGACTTTCTCCCCACAAAACACCAAAGCACGCAATAAGAGTGAGAAAAAAATCTTCTAGTATTCATAAATAAACACCACAACTAAAACCAAACCCAACTTTTCCCTTCCCAACGCCATGAACATGCTCTCATTTCTCATGCTATAATAGAAGAAAACCTCCGGATTTTGCAAGAGAAGGTGAGGGGTATCTAACTCGCTCGCACGCACGCTAATTTTGCATTCTCCGCAAGTGAACCTGCCCAGCCAATCGACAGCAGACCAGAAGAAATGTCCATGAATGCAACCAGCCAACCCGTAAACAACCAGCCCAGCGAACCTAGTAGAACCTGCCAAACCTAGACCAGAAATAGATCAGCCAACCCAGAGATGAAAAAAAATTAATCATCCTTAGCATCATCAGGCAACTCCTCAAATCGTCCCTCCTGAAACGCCTTCGCAACTGGATTCTCAATATTCACAATCCCCGTTTTCCTCAGCCTATGCAAATTGTTAGCTCGTGATCCCCAGTAAATCCAAATTTAAATAAATGTGCACGTAAATGGGCAGTAAAAAAACTAACCTCTCAAAAAGAACAAAAAGTCTCTCGGCCTCCCTCTCCTTTTCCTCGTCCGTCATATCAACCTCCTCCACCTTCGCCTCCCTCTCAATAAACTGCCCCGTGATAGGATTGATCTTGCTTTCTAAGTTCCGGCTATCCTGGCTAACCCCCTCACTCCCACTCGTACTATATGCCTCCATCGCACTCGCCGGAACCTCAATACCATGCGAAAATAAGAAGCCGGATGCAAATCCATAGCCGACATTCCTCACAAAAACACCCGCATCCTTGTCGGATAACTCGAAAAGAAGAGTAGATGCGATCTCCCGTATTTGTGGGGTGGTGGGGTCGGTGGAGAGGTGTAATAAGCGTGCTGCTAGAGTTTCTGCACGGCCGAGGGGTTGTTCGCGGTCGATGGCCGAGGGGAGGAGCGCTTCTCGCATTTGCTGCTTTGAGGAGTCGGGGGCGACTTCGTAGAGAGTTCGAGTGAGGGTGAGGAGAGGGGGACCTAGGTCTTCGATTTCGGTGGGGGTGTAGGCTTTTGTGGATTTCTCCAGTAACTCGATAAAGTAATCGATGTGAATATTCGGTGTAGGTTTTGGGAAGAGGGTTGCGACGTTGTCTTTGGATTTGAGGTCGAGATTGATGAGTGCATTTACCAATTGTGAGACTGGAGGATCAAGTGGTTTATTCGAAGATATTGGGGTTTTGGTGACCAGGGACAGAATGTGTGGTAGTGATGGGG
The DNA here is from genome assembly GCA_001399465.1 of Hymenoscyphus scutula. NCBI lineage: Eukaryota > Fungi > Ascomycota > Leotiomycetes > Helotiales > Helotiaceae > Hymenoscyphus > Hymenoscyphus scutula. Next base: position 16,300 of record LKTO01000394.1, on the reverse strand, counting down.
AGAAAGCTGCGTTCCGATCTGGACAGAAATGTGTGAGGTTGAATAGCAATTTGAGCGATTCGACTAATGCCATATCTCCCATCATATCCGGTGCCTTCTTTAGATTCGTGATCGCCTTTGCATGCCTCCCAATATTTATACACACCTTCTCGGCAAGCTTGTCCTCGTCGATGAGTTTCGCAATATCGATATTGGTGCCGTATGTTGTTAGGAATATGATGCGTGAGATTAGAAATTCGTCGTCCCTGCTATCATTCTTCAACTTTCCGCATGCTTTCGAGAGGTATCCCAAGTCGACGAATAATTGTCTGGTATCGGCTTTCAGCAGCATGGCATTCGCGAGGCAGCGGAGGGCGTTTCGAGAGGTGGTGAGGGAGGGGCTGTTGAAGGCATGTTGAGTCAAGGTATCTATCCCCTGTGCGGGGTTAGCTGAGGTCTGGTGTCGTAGGTATATAGAGAAAGGCATAGGTAACAAACTTGCCTCTGGAGTGAAGATTGGATCTGCGTTGGTCGGGTCGCGGCCGTAAATTTTGACTTGTTCGAGGAATGCATCTCGTTCTATGGCCTAATTAGACGTATAATTCTATAATTCGAATAAAATAGAATATGCGATTGAGTGGTGTTTTGCGTACGGTGCGGTAGAAGCTTGATCTCTTGTAAATCCTCGGCCAGCTCCTTCATCAGCCTGGTGACCTCTTGGAGCTTTGCTATACAGCCTTGTCAGCCAGTTCGTGGTGGGTTGAGGGAGGGGGTGAATACCCGTTCCTGTAAGTTCTACAGAGAAACTAGATAATCTTGGTGTCGACGACATTCTGGATTTATATGAGTGGAGAGTGCAGGTGGTTGCGTTGCGTAGCTCGAACTCGAGGCTGAAGGTCGAGTCTCAGATGGGGGGGGCTTCAAGCCACCTGTGGCGTCGTGCCGCCGCTTTTATTCCACCGACAGGGTCTTTTTCCGTAACTATCCCCATCTTTCAGAAGCTCTCAATTTTGAAGCACTGGTCACGAGAATCTGACAATATCATGGATGTTCCAATTGCAGCAAATGTCCTGGGTACCATAGGAGCAGTATGTTGGTCTATTCAGGTAATTTAATTCCACTATTGCCCCCTCTCACCACGACCATTCCCTATTGGAATCGTGCACTCACTATACGCATACTAAATCCCAATCAGTTAATTCCTCAAATAATCATTAATTATCGTCGCCACAACACCACAGGTCTCCAAAGATCCATGATGCTCCTTTGGGCCCTTGCAGGCGTACCTCTAGGTGCTTACAATATCTCCGAGAACTTCAATATTGCTCTCATCATCCAGCCTCAAATCCTGACCGTCTTGAGTTTGATTACCTGGGGACAATGTTTTTATTACGACGATGTGAATCCTTCTCCTCTCGGATTTCTGATTCCATAGACTGATAGTATCAATAGAAATGGAACGCCTGGAAATGTTCAGCCCTCGTCTTCCTCACAAGCCTCCTCTTCGGAGCATCGGAAGCCGGATTAGTATACGCACTTAAGGCCGGTGTTGAGAAAGATTTTCACTGGCCCATCATTTTAATTGGAGTGCTTTCCGCTGTCCTTCTATCCGCCGGGGTCCTGAGGCATTACTATGATATTTACATCCACCGGACCGTCCGGGGAATATCATTCATCTTTGTCGCCATCGATGCTGCAGGTGATGTGTTTTCCTTGATTTCAGTCTGTAAGTACGACTGCCCAAGGTTCCTGACAATTCCTCTAATTCAAATAGTTTTTCAGCCAAAGCTTGATATTCTGGGTATTGTTATATATGCCACGGAATTCGTCTTGTGGTGTGGTGTCTTTGCTTGTGGTGGATATTTCAACCTACTTCCGTGGGCGAAACAGAAGTTGAGTAATCGATCACAAATTCAGCAAGACTCAGAACTCCAGTCCCCGGAAAATCAGGAGTCACCACAAGATCTCACCCTTCACCAAATCGGATCATCGACATCAGTTTTTCGAACGCCTAGCTCTGTAGCCAGTTCACGGCTACCAACAAGACCAGCTGAATAATTTCAACAGAGCAAAAATCTCTCTAATTCATATTCTATTTACTTACTCCAAGTTTAAGCAACCATGGATCAAAATCCAGCTTGAACGTCATCATCTAATAACCAAGTCCACTTCCCCCAAAGAAAGGAAGTCCACGAACCCAAGCCATCTCCAACAACTTCTTCTCCACAATCTCATCCTGGTGCTTCTCCATCACCTCATGATCCCAATTAACGCTAGTCATCAGTCCCTTGAGATAATCCGCTCGAGGCTGAGCGAGGTACAAGGCTTGGAGACCTGTCAATTCGACGTGGTCTTTGGCATAGGCGCGCCAGTATTCTGACATTGCAGCTGTCACGACGATTCCTGGCATTGTCATGAACATCCGGAGAGTTGGATTTTCTTCAAAGGGTTAGCGGAAGAAAGGAAGAAGGGTTGGAGGGAAAACTTACCAGCTTGAACATGTTGGATCAGACTTTGCTCTGCCAATTTACTGACGTCGTAACTGGAACCATTTGGAACAACCAAGCCACAACGACCGGTAAGAACAGTGATGATCGTTCCAACCGGTTTCTTTGGGTCATCTTGAGTGTTGATGTAATGATTCAACATCGTAGCCAAACCCTTGAGATTGATGTCCTATTTTTCATTAGCATCTTTTCACGCACCCGCGTGATCAGCTTCTCATCACATATCTAGTTCAACTTACAATAACACTCCACCACGACTCAACGCTATGCTCAGCAAATGGCTTGGTATCATCAATCGCCGCAGCGTTATTCAAAAGCACCTCGGCGCTTCGACCAAACGTCTTCTTGACCTCAGCGAATAGGGCGATGACGTCTTTCTCAACGGAGATATCAGTTTTCAACGCCAGAACGTTGACATCCTTGTTAATCGCTTTGACTTCCTTTTTCGTCTCCTCAAGAAGTTCGAGGCGTCGGCCTGTGAGGACTATTCCTTGGGCTCCTGCGCGAGCCCAGACTTTTGCAGCGGCCTGGTATTGCGGTTTGTGTGAGTGGAAGTGATAGATGGAAGGGAGAAGGAAATGGATGAGGGGTATGGGATGAAGGAGAAACTTACAGCACCAATACCTGTTCCACCGCCTGTGATGATAATCACCTTACCATCCTGTCTATTCTCGGGCTTGTCGGTAGAAAGAAATGGGTATGGATCACGATGGATAGCCTTTGTGAAGGAAAGGGGGGTCGTCCACTGATCTGGGTCAACGGTGTCTGCCATTTTGAATTTGTGGTTTTTTCAGTTCCGAGTTCGTGGAGTATTTTGATGTAATGCTGAAGAATTGCGAGGAAAATGATGGATAGAAAACCTTTCTGATGTTGGATATGAAGACTGCTCTGTTTCTCATATACAAAATCCTCTCTCCCCCATTTTAACTGATTTATTTTCTACCCCGCGTCAGGGAGGCAGCAGCAGCACAGTAATCTGGATTAAAAATCAAGGGATTTCAAAGCCCCATCCTATCATCACCTCCCACCGCAAGTTCAGCCTTGGTTGTTTTCATAATTCCCCCAATAAAATGTACCAGCACCAGTAAATCCGAGATATCGTATGCACTCGCATCGCCGGAAAAGTGGGTTCTGATGCGCAAGATTATGGCAAGGTAAGCCTAAACGACATGGGGCATGTCGAAACGGGGCAAAGTGGATTGTGATATCGTAAGCAAGAAAGTCGTCGATTTGATTTTTGCGATTATCGATCCTGCCCGATGGTGGCTGTGATTGGTTGCTGACTTCTCGAGGTGGATACATAGCATGATTAATTTGGGGGTGTTAGTTATAAAATATTTCCACGAGGATTACTTAATGAGCGTACCTAGTAGTACTAGATTAGCCGTAGCGTTTCACTGTTTCCTTATTTGTCCTATGGTGCCATTTGTTTGCAGAGTTTTCACAGGCATTTTCAGTTATTGTTTTCCCATGGATCTTAGAGGAAGCTTTCTTCTCGCGTTTACTCTAAAGCCCTAATATTATTGATAAAAGTATTTTCTTTTAAATTAAAGCGATCTTTTTTAACGATTGATGTTTAATAAATTATTTTGATTTTTTTGATGTATTGATATTTAGAATTGCTTTTGAGGGGCGAAAGATTTCCCTTTGTACGGACCTTGGTTCGGAATTTGTGCAGTCTCATAAGCCAAACGACGGGATATGGGAAGCTAGTACGCGGTCTAATAAAGGAACATAAACCATGTGACGGAGGAAGGAGGAGTATAGAACTATCAAGAGTAATATAACAATTGTATCCCGAGAACCTTGGGTGAGATGTGCTGCACAATGGAGGACTGGAAGATAGCATTACTGATGAATTATTCTAAGTGAATCATTGTTTGCAAGGTAAACGTCTTCATAATTGTAGAGAAACCTAGAAATGAATTTACTCCAATACAGTGATCAGAACACCTGTGTTCCAAAGAAATATAATTTTGTTACAGAAGAGCTCCAATCCCAATGCAAATGCAATTCCCAAATACCAGCAGCCCAAGAATAAGAATGAAATAATTGTACAACAAGTCATCGAGTTCCCATCATTTTGTTTTGACTTGGGGAGTGTGAGTCCACCATAAGTCCAGAAACCGGAGAATATGGCGACGATTGGCTGATAACTTCAAGTGTTTAGTTGTCATCTCCCTCAGATTCATCTTCTCCCTCTGAACCATCATCAGCCCCATCAGCATCATCGGCGTCATCAGCGTCATCAGCGTCATCAGCGTCATCGGCCCCTTCTTCGGCAACATCATCGTCTCCCTCGGTGTCGGTGTCCTCGTCATCTTCTGGTTCATTGTGTTAGGTTATGATCAAAAGAAACTTGCGTGGGCAACAAAATGAAAGCCGGATTTCTCTGGGCAAACTCACCATCATCGTTGTCCTCATCGTTGTCGTCTTCGCCGCCAGATTTCTGAGTTGGAGTTGGGGTATGAGCAGCAGAAGTCGTGGTACCAGTCTTGATTGAAGTGACGAAAGATGGGACCACGGTTGGCAAATGAGAGCCGATGCTTTTGGCAGAGGTAGGGGTTGATCCTTTTGTTGATGTAACAGAGATTACTGTTGGGTTTCTATAAGATCCATCGTCAAATTGGGAACCCGGGTGGCTGAGATTATTACGTTAGTCTTGGATTGCTGTACATGAAATACACCAGGAAGAAGGAAATCTTACTATTGGCCATCGTCATATGCGCTTGCTGAAGGGAGAGGCTTGGTGTCGATGATAATAGTTGGTTGAGAAGGAAATGTGGTGTGTGAAATCTGTTGTGTTGGGGCTGGCTTGTCACTGTGCTTTGCTTGAGGACGTGCATTGGTGACGCCCAAAAGAGTGATGGATGCAATGATCGCACTGCTAAGGTTTATATTCGCGATCATATTTGCTGTTGTAGACGTTAAATGATTGTGTGAAGGAAAAAAAAGATAAAAGAGTGAAGAATAGGAAATGTTGTTGTGAAGATGAGGTTTGTGGTTTGCGATGATGATATTATGAAGAGAGATTGCTCTGGTTTATACGTAGTGGAAATTAGTTAGATTAACATCGTACTATCTTACACTGGCTTACATAATTCTATTCTGGGTATCAATTCCTCAAGGATTATAAGATGGAATCACATTACGAATATCAGTCGTGAAACATAAATAAATGAAGCTTTAGGAAATTACTTCGTGGCGAAGCTTAAGGATGAGAGTTGCTTGTCACGCATTTGATAGGCTTGTTTTTAAAGGCTTGTTTTTAACTGCAGGGGGGATCGCCCAATCCTTCAAACTGGTAAGACGGTTGTTTCATCGGAGGGGGCTATGCACTCACTCGCTTAATTGTTAGGTAATACGATACGAGAAGTTGGCATGAAAGCGACTCTCTTGAAAGGTGCTTCTCATTTATTAGTACTGCTCCTAAACAGCTCTGTTTGCTGTTCGGGAAGCCGAAATTTCCGGGCGTTTAAAAGATAGTTCATGGGTAAATCGGCTTTATTTGCTGAACGCATCTCTCTTTTTTAAACCTGCCATGCTCACAATCTCGTAAAAAAGATTCAAATAACTAATAAAACGACGTCGTTTCAAAGTATATTTATTATAATTAGTAAAGAAACAAACAGGAGTTGTAGCATCCACTCACTAATATTTGGGATTTTAGAGATTGCTTGACTACTTAAGAGTACTACCTAAATAGTACTCGAGCAGTTCACGTTAGAGTAGGACTCGAAAGTCTCATATACCATTTTATCACCACGTACTAACTTTTCAATGAGTTTTTCGTTTTGAGGGGTTCTAATCAAGGAGTTATACTTTATCTTCGGCTTGTTTGTATGACAGCTAGCTGTTTTTTCCTCACGCATGGCCTCTTAAGACAATAGAAATCGCGATATATATATTCCGCACCTATTTACAAGAACCAGTGTTGCATTAGCTTCTCTTTTTAAATTATTTATTACTCTGAGATTTAGAGCTCGAAAACCAAAAGACAATGAACCTAAAATCAAGTTGTGCGACAAGCATAATACCGAATTATAAGATCTCCGTTTACAAACCAATCAATCCTCTTACCCTTTGTCACCCCCAGACCTTCCAACCCAACATCAACTAATATCTCGAAAACCTTAAACTACTAAATTGGGCAATCCCCCTCTTCATACAAGGCCCAAACGCCCAAAGTAGCCTGTTGCACAGTATATTCGTTGCCCAAAGGTGAGTATGTCGTACAGATTCCTGTCTCATACGTGAAGGACCAAGCCTGGCAAGTTGGAATCACATCGCAGGCTGCCGTGCAGGCGTCGGGGTCTGCCGCCGGAACTGGAGGATTTGGATTCCCCCCCGATGAGATGACCTCTCCGCAATGGAAAGTGTATCGGTAATCAGCAGGACTGCATCTCAGACCTGGAGTGCAGCTTGGGACAGGAGTTGGGGTTGCCGACTGGCTAAGAGAAGTCTCAGTAGGCGTAGTTTCGATTACAGAGCTTGATGGGCTCGAAGTCGTGGAGATCGACTCGGTAGAGGTAGATGTTGACGTAGCCGAGTTTGACTCGGAGGTAGGGATAGGTGCTAATGTTGTTGCTACGTCAGACACCGTAACTGATGGTGTAGTTGATGATGTGGTTGATGGTGTAGTTGATGTTGTGGTTGATGGTGTGGTTTCAAGACCAGACGTCAGAATTGTTGTGGGTGTACTTTTGGAGGTAGAAGAGAGCAGGGCAGTAGCTGCCAACCTGCCCGTGGTACTTGTCTTCGACTTCGGGCATGGCTGGGATAGATTAGCACTACTCAATCTAATCTAACAACTTAGTAGACCACGAATCGCTTACTGGATGTGATTGTATACATGAACATAATGTAGAAATCGTACTGTATTGTTGAATTGTAGCTTTTGCCCATATTGAAGCCGTCGCGTCTTTGGCTACCACTTTTTTCGAGAATATCTTGTCTGTTGTTGCTCTTTTCTCTCCAGATTTCTTTTCAACGCACGTTGGTGGGAATTTGGCGCGACAGAATGCCACGGCAATGGGATAATTTTTGAGGGGGTTGAGTTCCTTGTAGATGCCAGATGAGCAAACATCGCTACTACGTTCGTCGAGTGGAATTGCATGGGCACATGCTATCAGCGTAACAATTAAAGCTAAGTTGAACCACATTTTAACAGGCTTTTACTTGGTAGAAGTTTTGACTTGATGGAACTTTGCCCACGGTGTTTTCTCAGGTTTTTATAATTCTCTGCCCTTCTGCGTGTCCCATGGCCGGCCGGCTCGTTCTATCCTGACCTGACCTGAGAGTGAGGCGAGAATGGATGGCGGACTGAGCTAGACTTAGTTCTCGGGTATTGTTGGACCCACCCAGGAACTCGACCGCAACTAGTTTGAGCCAGACTACCTCGTGGCGAAAGGATGGTCTGTAGTCCACTTAGGAGTAGTTCGAGTCCGGTCCACAGGCCACACCTACACCAAAAGGAATTTCTCCTACGTAGAGCCGTAGATATCCCTCTGAATCATCTAGCCTACCTACTTTCTAAGTAACGATGCCTCTGAAAGGTAAAAGAGTTGTGGCGCCTAGTATGAACGGGAAAATTAGAACACAGAAGGAAGTTTACTAGTGATGCTCCTCGACCGTTGGCTGGACCTTGTGTCGTGGTTGTCCCGCATTGTAAATGTTTTTGACGAGAGCACATGTAGGAAATAGAAAGACAGACCGGGTATAGTGTAGTAAGGTGACGATCGATAAACACTACTTGATGAATGGTGTTTTAATCAGCGGAACTAAATGCATATGATCAACGTCTCGGTGCCGTTCGGCAAAGCCACACGATTAGCGGAAAACCGTGCATCGATGGGGTTCTTGTAGATCTCGGTGTTGTCTTGTTCATCCAACATCAGAAAATCGATATGATGAGTAAAAGTTACTAGCAACTGTCCCAAAGGACACTGACACTTTACTTAATAGTGTCCAGAAACATATCTTAGTATCTTCACTTATTCTTAGTTCCATTCACAACATCCTCTTCGCTGCTTCGTGTTTGGACAGTAGCCGATCCGCAGCTAGCGCACTGTGCCAACACTGTCGAGTTATGGAGGCGACGACCTAAAAAAAACTGGATCAACGACGCGAGGAATGTATAACATTTCTCTCACGCAAAAATACTTCCAATCAAGTCGAGAAAAGTTAATTCATAAGCTAATCACTTTCGGGAACCTATAAGGTTTGATCGGAAATCGCATTCAAGAGAGAAAAGCAACTTTTTCTAACTAGCTTAGTGAACAGATTAATGAAACAAGGAAACATTTGTAGCAATCCAACTCTGGCTACAACCTCAAGCAATACCTATAAAATACTCGTTGCCACCCTTTCCATTGACGATATATCTTAGTCCAGAGTCCTTCGCTTTGCTATCAAACCTCCCCACCCTTGCTGTTACGACATCTATCCCGTCGAAAGAGGCTTTGAACTTTCCGATGCGTCTAAAGTGACCACCCTTGCGAAGAGAAGGTACCAAGAGCAAACCTTGAACAACGCCAAAGTCGTAACCAGATAAGAGTGGTAACCCGAAGCAACAATTCTGCTGTGCTATTTTGTCATTCTCTCCAAAATCCATATGGACAAGGAAATGATCCTTTCCCACCAAATTAAAGTCCTTGAGTTGAAACAGAGTTCCTGACAAGTGAATCGTTCCGGAGATCACTTGACTAAATTGATTTGAGGCACTATATTCCATATCAATATTTTTGATACTGATGAGATGATTCCATACCCTATCACCTTGCACCGGGAAATCATGGTAATTTACGGGCCCATTGACCGAGGCCCAGGACCAAGAAGGGGCGACATATTGCTCTGTTTCTGAACATGCATGCTTTTCACAAGTCCAAAGTAATTCATAAGTGAAACAGTTGCCCCATAGTCCGGCATATTACTTCTCGTTGCTGTGAGATTGAAATCTTTCAGCCAAACTTCCGATCGCCACCAACCTGCCTGTTTCATAAGTCAGAGCAGCGCGAGAGTATTTTTGCACAATCCAATCCTCCTCCAAGCAGCGCCCCGAGTGGGATTTTCTCTTTCTAAGTCTTGTTGACTTTCGGTCCTTCCGTGCGTTACTCGAGCTGCAAGCTGCTTGTAGAAGTCTCCATTCCAGTCGTGACCAGCACGCGGAACCCCAGGCTGAAAAGATTCACTGCAAATCATTTCATTACATTCCCAAAATAGTTGACTCGTGAAGTGCAGATTTCACGGTGAAAGAACTCTTTCCTGTAGCATCTACTGTGTGATTTCGGGGTCAGTATGCAGTTTCTAAAAGTATGTTGGTGGAAACGAAAGAGAGAAAACAGTCACTCAATCCTCTTAGGATAGCTCATTCAAAAAGGGGGAAAGAACTCCGAGACACTTACAGCTCTTTGATTGAGCGATGATTCTTCTACCTTCTGGTCCCAAGAATCTTCTTGGATAAGATTGAGCCTTTTCTCTCTTATCTTTAAGGAGATGGGTTGAAGTACCAAAGGATTTCGGTCGCGAAAAATGCCCCCAGAACTATCATTAGACGATGTTGCCGAAATTATACAGAATGAATTCTCGTAGATGTGACTCATTTGAGCGGACTCTTTTTGCCAGTCTTCCCCGCTGTCTTGGATAATACACAATGCATCAATCCACATATATCTCTTCCCCAAATTCTTAGTCAGCACTAAAGCGTCTCGGAAGTTTTGCGGCAAGCTTTCGACGCTAATAGCCTCTTTCATTGAAAGGAAACTCGATGTCGAGAGTTTCGTAGGCAGGTACCTCCCCCAACAGTGACTTAAAGTCAAGTAGGTTGTTGTTGGATCTAGACTAGTTGACTCGACAAGTTTCGCTTGTATGTGTTCACCAGGGCTAGGTCTGGCCAACGAATAAACGAATAGAGAATCTTCTATTCGTAATTCATATTCTTAGATAGTTATCTATTCGTTATTCGTAACAAATATATTCGTAGCGTAATTAACTATTCGTGAATAAGTTGTAATATTCGTGAATAATTCGTTATATAAAGTAGTAACTACTTAGAGGTATAATTTAAGTTTTATTTATACTATCAACTTTATTATTATTAGTGCTACTTTAGTATTAGTATTACTTATAGCGATAAATCAGTACTATAACTAGTAACTCTAGTATAAGTATAAATTGAAATTACCTAAGATATATAGCTAAGAGTACTAGTTACACCTTACTTGTATACTAACTAAGTAAGGTTACGTAAGTATTTATTTACTATTCAGACAATTATAATATATTAGACTAAATAGCTGTTATAAAATAAGATACTAGAGTATAAAGCTAATAGGGAAAGGTTCTTAAAGCTATATAGTAGTTAATTTCTAGGGTTTTATAAGGCTTTCTAGGGTTTATAACCTAATATCTACGATTAGACGAATATTCACTAATCCTAGGCCTATATTCGTTATATATATTCGTAGTAAAAGTTCTATTCGTGAATATATTCGTAGGGTCTTATATTCATACGAATAGACGAGTATTCACGAATATTTATAGTAGATTTATTCGTTGGCCAAACCTAACCAGGGCCAACATCAACTAGTCTTGTTGGCAACACAAAGTCGCCTCTGCCAATTCGTGTGATTTTATTTGTTTTGACACAGGACCTGTGATCTCTGTCGCACATTGCTAAGCATTGCCTAGCGAAAGAAAGTGCGGCAAGTGCGCTTGTTGTTTTATTTGACTCCGAGACAGCGAAGATTTCATCCTGAGTCCGAGTCACTGTCCGTGATTAGCATGTTGTAGAGAAATTTGCGAAACCTTGAATTACATTCGGGTCGGGATACTAGCCTTCCTAATAATTTCGGGCCGCAAAGAACTTCGATTTCATCAAAGTTATCCTTGCTTAATGTGCACCGAAAGGAAAGCCTCAGTTCTCCGGAAGGAGACATGACTATCCCTCTCTTATCCATGCCAACCATGTCATAAATCAAGAGACAAAACAGACACACAGTTGTCTCTTCTTCGACGTAATTATTGCGCAGATTTTCAATAAAGTAGGATGCCTGATACCTATCAAAAATCTCTTCAACTACCGATCTACTGCTTCCGAAAGCTTTCTTACACACGGAACACATATCGGAACTATCCCGAAAGGTTCCGGACAATTTCCACAGGAGTGACTTGTATTTGCCGACTTGTCTCATGAAGCCAGCCTTCTGAGCTCCTACTATAGGCGCGTCTTGAGGTTCCTTGGCGTTTTCGAATTCTGCCTTTGTAGTGCAAGAGTGTTTTTTGCGATAAGAATTAGCAACGCGTCAAAAGAATTGCTGGAAGGGCGATGAGATGGGCAGGGGCACAATCCTCAGCTGAGTTGTTATCCATGTGGTCTACTATTTATAGCACCTGTAGCATGCTAATCTACGCCATGTCAGACCCCTGTCGATATAGTGGCCTACGGGCGCGATGTCGCACCTCACGTATACGCAACCTACCTCTAGACAGCCTTGTAGAGACCGTACTACAGGCATACGTATACACTCCCTCTAGTACTCTAATACTTATAAGACGTACTATAAACGTAATTTCAGTTATAGTATAATAAAACAAGTTATATATAGTGTTATATAGTATAATGTAGTTTATTAGCAAGTCGATCACTTTAAAATCTATATAAAAAACGTCTATATATAACTGTATACTTTATATATCCACAGATCGAGTATTCTACAATCCATACGTAATGCTATTACCATCAAAGTAAACTGTGTGCTCAATTTGTGTTGTCTAGGCATACAGTTCTATACGACACTTAAGAAATAAAAAAAAAATTATAATTATAGAGGTCATTTTAAGCGAATCGTCGTTTATAATTAGTAAGCGTCTAAAATTCTTAATACTATTTTTATATAGTATTAAAACTAAAGTTTTAATTTTAGATATTTTTATATATAAATATATAAAGTATATAGTTATATATAAGCGTTTTTTATATAGGTTTTAAAGTGATCGACTTAGTAATATAATCGACTCGCTAATAAACTATATTATAGAAGGTATTATTAATAAGTTAGAAATATACTTTAAGAGTAGTATAATATATATAGTTTAAAAATTATTAAATAAATAATAAACTTAGAATAATTAGTATAAATAAGAATTAATTATTAATCTAATAAATAATTAGATTAATATAATTTTAGATTAGAGTTAGATTAGTAGATTTCTTATTTAGATAAGATTAATAAATTTAGAATAATTAGATTAATTAGAATAATTAAATTAATACTCTATAATAAAGTAGTTATTCTTATAATCTAGTTTCTTTATCTTCTTCTTCTTCTTTCTTTTAATCTTTTTTTTAATCTTTTTTACTTTCTTTTCTTTATCTATCTTTTTCTCTATATATATATCTAAGGTTTTTAAGCTATATATATACTTAGAAACCTTTTTAGAGAGCTTATTATAATATTTTAAAATAATTAAAGTAGTCTAAGTAAAGAGTCTCTTACTTATAGCTAATATAGCTAGTATCTATAGATACTATAATAGTTCTAACTATTATATACTATTTATATTATATAGCTTTCTTAGTAAACTATATTTATATTTAGACTTAAGCTCTCTTAAGCTCTTCTCTTCTCCTTAGCTTAGAATCTTTAATTAGATAGTTCTATAATTCTATAACCTATACCTTAGAGTAACGAAACTTAATCTATCTAATAAAAGATATCGTTTCGATAGATTAGTTACTATATAAAGAGCGGTTTATATTATAGGTTATTTACTTAAAGGTAAACTTATTACTTATATAAAGTAGTTAAAGCTTTAAGAGATATTAATAACTAAGTAAACTAAGTTAAGTATAAAGCTTCTATCTAATAGTAGATATACTAGTCTTATATAGAATCTTCGTTCTATATACTAATAGTTAGAGCGTTTACCTCGCTTATCGCTCTAAGCGACTTAGTAGACTTAGTCGCTTATTACTCTAGGTAATCTAATATATTATATAATATAGTTCTAAGGAAATCTCTAGACCGCTTAGCTAGCCTAAGCGTCTCTATTTACTATAAGAGTATATAATAGTACTTAATCTATTAGAACGCTATCTAGTCTTTACTTATTATCTATTTTAGTATATAATTCATAATACTATTCTCTTCTTAGTCTAGCGTGTCTCTATACTTAAGTATAATCTAAGAAATATTATTAGAAGACTATTAGCTCTCTCTTTCTTTTAATATACTACCTCTTAAAAATAAGAAGCGCTCTAAACGTTAAGCTTTAGAAAATTATATTAAATAGTATAGTAACGAAATAGTCTCTTATACTTGATATAAAAAGTCTTCTAACCTAGCTAGTTAACCTTATCGATATATTATAATTTAAGGCGATTAGTATAACGGTTCTAACCGCTACTATACCTTAGGCCAACCTCTAGCTAGAACCTAGCGGATACTATACTTTCTAAGCTCGGCTTAGTTAGCTATAGCTTAGTACAACCTTCTATATATAAGAGCTTCTAGCTTCTAGGCTTCTATTCTTTCTTCTCTTCTCTCTTTAGCTTAGAATCCTCGTATAGACAGTTCTATAGTATCTAACTTATACCTAGCGTAGTTGTATATTCGTGTACAGTCTATAAGCTATACGTGTTATTACATTATTCTAAGCTTACTAATACTACCTAGGAAGGCTGTAGATAATCTCTCTACCTGTCTATCTAGTATAATAGAAGAACTCTATAATCCTTAATTATCTAGTCGTAGTACTTTTTAAAAAGGAGTTAAGAAGATCTAGAGACTAGTAAGTCCTAGATATAACTATATAACGAGACAAGTATTCCTTAAAGTAAAACAATAAAACTATAATTACTACGATAGTACCTAAAGTATACTCTATAAGAATAGGATAACGCTCTACTAATAATACTAACAACCTAGAGAATATAATCTAGGATAACGATAGCCTACTATAAAACGATAACTTGCTAGCAGCTTAGTTTAAGTACCAGCTAGACTCTAACTATAACAACGCCTCTAAAAGCTTAAACACATTACAAGAGCAAGTCTAAGTACTTACCTAGAACTAGTCGCGAACCTAGTAATTACTTAAATAGCTCCTTAGCTGCCTTTCGCCTCTAAGTAACTCTACCGCCGCCCTCTAGACAGCTACTCTGTCACTTTAAAATATTATATAATTAATAGAACAATAAACTTTAGAATTAACAATATCAAGCCTAAGCCTAAGTACTAGCTATAAGTACTTAGTAAAACTACTAGACCCTTAGCCTCTCTCTAATAGAACAGACTCTATATTCTATAACGATTCTTAAACTAACTAACTAAGGTAACTAAGTATTACTAGGGTTTGTTCTTATAAGGAGGTTTAATCGCGGACTAGGTGTTTACTTAAAGGTAAACTCGTTACTTAACTATAAAGCTATTAAGGTAGTAATAATAATATAATATTAAGTTAAGTATAAAGCTTCTATCTAATAGTAGACGTACTAGTCTTATATAGAATCTTCGTTCTCGCGTACTAACTGTTAGATCTTCTAGATCTTTAGATCCTAAGCTCTAATACAAGCTCCTACAAGCTCTAACAGTCATGTGACTAGATAAGCGAGTCACGAGTTTATTATATAATGAAATCCTTAGATCGCTTAGCTACTCTAACCGATCCCTTAATACTATAAGAGTATATAATAGTACTTAACCTGTTAGGACACCGCCTAGTCTTTACTAGTCACGTGTACACGTGATTTGTAATACTATCCCCTTCTTAGCTTAGCGTGTCTCTACGCTTAAGTATAACCTAAGAAATATCGTTAGAAGGCTAGAGGCTCTCTTCTTCTTTTAATACGTCCTCTAAAACATAGAAATATAAATAATATATTCTACTTTCTAAAATTATCTAGATATATAGTTCTACTATTATACCTTATACTAACTACTAACGTTACGATCGGAAATGCTTTATTCTAAACAATAAGTTATAATAGTATAGAGAGTATATTAGGCAGGGTATTAAATGTAATACTCTTTAGGAATTAAATAATAACCTCGAGAGTATATACCTTAAGGAAGAGTATCTTAAATTTAAAAGAGATATAGCTTTTAAGGCCGCTATAGCTAGTTTAGCTCGTGTACGCGAGCTTAAGTAGTACTAGTAAGAACTTCGAGAGCAGGGTATTAATATAGTCTATCGTAGACTTCGTACTCTTAATAAACTAGATACTACTAAGGAAAGAGAGAAGATATAGGATAAGGAACAAGATAAAAAGAAGTAGCGAGAGGAAGCGGTTGCTCGGCTGGCTGCTCTTCTCTTACCTAACGCCTCTAACTCTACCCTTAACCTAGGTCTTAACTTGAATTTCTTTAAGGCTTTCTCTTCTAACTACTTATTATAGTTAGACCTAGGTTTTAAGAGTAGAACTCCTTTAGCTCTACTAAATACTAGCTAATATTCCCTTTTAGTTTCTAAGTGTTTTCTAAATATAGATAATCTAAGTATTTAATTAAATATTTAATCTTACCTCTAATAAGTTTATAGTTAAGAATCTTTTTAACCTTATACTTAGTATTTAGGTTAACTAGCTAGATCTCTATAAGTAGAGCTAGTAGTACTCTTAGTAGTACTAGTTTAAGAAGTAAGATATAGAATACTAGAAAGATGTTTATTATTTTTAGTAGAGCTAGTTTATAATTTAAAGATTCTTTTACTTACTTAATTTTAAATAGTCTAATATATATATAGTCTAGTTTTCTACTTAGTCTCTTTATATTAATGTTTTTCTACTATAAATAGACTTTATCTCTCTCTTTTAG